>JANAVB010008165.1:0-45053 GCA_029216955.1 Iris pallida
GGCATGAGAGCCTGTGTTCAGTGTCGTCTCCTTGACACAGTGTGTGTGTGAGGGCATGAGAGCCTGTGTTCAGTGTCAAAGGAGTGTGTGTGTGTGTGTGTGTGTGTGTGTGTTGTGGTGTTAGTGAGACATGAGAGTGTCAAGGTGTACCTGTGTGTATAAAGAAAATAGTGTGGCATGGCATAAAACTATATGTGGTGTCAATGCAAAACAGTGTACATGTACTGAAATCAATGAGCTAAGTATAGGAAATCTGGAAAAAAGTGTAGCAGCTAACCATGTGTAAGAGTACATTGTGTACATGTGTGTAGGGAACAGGGCAATGTGTCAAGGGAACATCAGTGAAGTACTAATCAGTGAACTACTATAAGAACAGTGTAGGAAACAGGAATTCAGTGAATATATGTGTGTAGGCAAATAAAAACAGCTAGCTAATACATGGAAGAGGAGTAACATTTGATAGTTTACTATAACTAAATCCCAAATTTTGGAAAAAGGAATCAATTCCCAGATTAAAAGGGAATGAACATGACAGTTTGATATATAACTAATCTCAGATAAGGAAGGATTCAATCCTTCAAATTCAAACATAAAGACACTAATACTTGTATGAGAATTCACATTAAAAGGTCATTCAATTCAGTTTAAAAGTAGGAAAGGAAACCAATTCTCAGTTCTGCATTTCGAAGCCCAATACAATGTCATTATTCCATTCTCAAATCATAAAGCCTATTCGAATTGTAACATTGCATTAACACGAACTAACAATTATGTGGGAGTAATTTAACAGTGAAAAACATCAATAGAAAAGGGATTTAAAGCTCAAAATTTCTGAATAACCCATGTATCAGAACATGTATCAGCCGAATAAAATTTACCAAATTGAATCCCTATTTCACCGCAAACAACCCAATCCCAAATATAAATCCAATCTAACATATATTATTAATCATGTTTAGGATCTAATTAGCAATTAAAATCACAATTTAAACATTAAAACTGGATTTAAACAGTGAAACAAACCACAGAATATACACGCACAGTGCACTCTCCGTGCACACACAATTTTGTGTCCGACACGATACGCGGACCCACGAAACTTTGGGGGCCTCGTGTCAAACACTGCCCGTACCCACGTGTCAATTTACACGTGTTCAAGTGGCGTGTACTGCGCGCAATAGACCCCGAGTAGCAGGGGGAATGGTACTGCGCGCGCACGTGTTGCACCACGCGTGTTCCCGTGTCCAATGCAACACGACACGACATCGATACAACCTCAGAACACTGGAAACCCATAAGCGAGGCTAAACCCTAATTTCCTATTCAAACCAAATTGGAAAACAGGGATGAAATGCCCACTGTGGCATTTCATCAAACACCTATACATATCCACTAATACGTGTCCGATACGGATACATATTGGACACGAAATCTAGAAGTAGCTATACCTACAGTTAGGGTAGACCTAGGGCTTCCTATTTATGCAATTAAAACACTATTTTATGGAGTGGATTCGAATTTACTTAGGATTTTGAAATGGCTCAAAAAGCCCCAATGTGAGTGGTTCTTCAAGCTACCCAAACTCCTTCAAATTGGTCCTTCCCTAAAATTTCTCACCATAGCCATCGAGAGCACAGTAATTAGAATCTATTGCAAGAAATTAGGAAGAAAAAGGAGTTGAAATGGAGGAGTTGTTGATTGGGAAAGAAAGGGTTTACCTTTTCTTTAAACTTGATAATTTTCTAAGGAGGCTAGCCCTAAGTTTGAGGAGACATTAAATAGAGTGGGGAGAACCCTAGGTGGCCGGCCAAGGGGGTGTTGGGATAGGGTTAGGGTTCCAGTAGTGGTCTATGGGCCTCTATGGGCCTAAGTCATAAATCATGACTTGTGAAATCATAAGCCATTAACTAGCCTAATCAAATCCTATTTCTCCCAAATTTATTTCTAATGAGTAGGATATCACTAACTTAGGTCAAGCTAGGGTTACATACTCTAACCAAGTAGTCATGATCTAGGTTAGCTTCTAGGACAGTCTCTCAAGTCACCCTGAGTCAAAGTCAATAATAGCACCATATCAAGTATACGAAAAATCACTTAAAATTCCAAAAATTATAATTAATACTAATAATTTCAAATAATTCCCAAAATTTTAAAAATAACCAAAATACCCTCAAGTTAGAAATGTGGTAGTGATAAATCTACCCCCCTTAAAATAATTTCGTCTTCGAAATTAAAAGGGTGAAACTAACAGATGAGAATGATAGATAATCATACCTCACGGTGCAAACAGATATGGGTATCGCTCGCGCATCTCATCCTTCCGCTCCCAGGTCGACTCTTCTGGAGAATGATGCCACTATGCGACGCCAACCAAGGGTATCACCTGATTTCTCAGCACCTTCTCACGACGATCCAGAATCTCCACAGGCTGCTCTGGATAACTGAGAGTAGGCCCAACCTCAATCTCCGAATGATCAAGCACATGGCTACGGTCAGCCACGTACCGTCTCAACTGTGATACGTGGAATACGTTGTGGACCCCCACTAGTGCAGGTGGCAAGTCTAGCCTATAACCCACATCACCGACCCTTCCGCTGATCACGAAAGGCTCGATGAAGCGCGGGCTAAGCTTCCCACCTCCACCAAACGTATCGTACCACGAGTCGAAGATATCCGCAGAAAAATCATGTCTCCAACCTAATCACAAGCAAGGTCTCAAGTTACTAAAAATCAAATATGATCATCAACTCAACAACAACCTGCTTCTAATCCTATCTCCAGTCAACTAAGTCAAACATTAACAAGGGTCAACTACTGGTCAACAACTAGTCAATTTCTCAACATCCAAGTACTTGGTCATCAACTGGTCAACTTTTTAGGATTTCACCTATGCTAGCTATCTAGGTGTTGGCAACTAGAGATTAGCAAAAAAATCCTATATTAGGCTAGCTCTTAACATTCCAATCCTATCAAGTCACCCATAACTAAATACCTACAAGCTAAGCACACCAATCCCAAATACCACATATATATATGCTCAAGAACAACAACCCATCACATATATCCTTAGTATATCATCTATATATATATATATATATATATATATATATATATATATATATATATATATATATATATGACTGATCAACTAAGGGTTAAGTAGACTAAACTTATAAGGAACTGAAACAAAAGCTCAGAATTTAGCTAAGGATGAATGGTCTGAAACATCAATATAGGCAAAAGGGAATGATGTTAAGGAGACTGAAATTATGAGCTAAAGGACAGGACATTTGGGTCCACTTGTATATTCAATATGAAAAGAAACCTATATGGTGACTAAAACATGCCTATAGATCAACCTGGGCTCTCCTCTCTGTCACGACCTGCACCCACCGTGAGGGTACGAGTACGTAACAACGTCCAGCCTACGCTGCAGTATCGACGGTAGAACGCTGTTCTAGGTCATGAACTATAACTAGCATAATATGAATACTCTTCATAAGGAGGCCAACACAGAGGTACAACTCAATCACAATCTAAGGTAGAATGATAAAGATAGATAAACATAAAATCCAAAAGAGATACAGGAGATAGAAGTCTAAGTGTCTAAGATACATAATTCCAGAAATACATCTCAAAACTCAAATACAGTAATCCACAAGTAAATACAACTCCAGATAAAATGAAATAACTATCTAAACAACCTCTACTGTGTCTCCTCTAGGCTAGCAGGCAATCTCCAGGCTAACGGTAAAATTTATCAATAGGTCCAGTCAGGACAGAAGCGAGCACAATACATCTCACGCAGATCATAACAAGTTAGAGAATATAAACATGCAAGAGAGTACGATACATGAAACTGAAAAAACTACATAATGTAAACAGAGAGAGAACTGTAATAGAAATATCTACTATAAGTAGAGAGCTACCAGTGACTAGTGATTTAGAGTACAAAGTCGACATATGAACGGCTGGATTTGCACATGACTATACTAAAGAGGCGCACATGGCTATACTACTTTGGAATTGTTCATATGGCTATTTATACTCCCCCATACCCCAATCAATACACAAGGATCCAAACAAGTTATGTTACGTACATGGTTTTCACATGAAGCCCATAAATGGGTGCACATAAAGTATACATGAGAGCTCATACATGAGTGCACATGAAGTTCACATGGGGGGCCCAAAAATGCGTGCACATGAAATTCACATGAAGGCTCATAAATGAGTGCACATGTAATATAGGTTATACATGAGATACATGGGAAATATGACCAATTCATGAGAGCACATGAGAGTACACGAGCATGCATGAACGAGCATGAAGCACATAAGAAACATGAATAACATGCGAGCGAGGAATACATGATGTACACGAAACACATGACATAATGTATTCGATGCTCCCGAGGGGGATAACATCTCAATGTAGGGATCCATATAGTACCAATCCGTGATAATATCGTGACAGCATCAAATAAGGTAAACTAGAGCAGGAATATAATTCTAAACAAGTTATGAAATGATCAGAGAATGTACTCGCCTGCTATCTGAATGTCCAAAGGAAATGTACTGTTCGAGGAGAGGTGTCTGGCTCCTATTTAAAATAGCACAAGTCACAACAGGTCCAGAAGGGTAATATAAAGTACTACAATGCATTCTACATGAATCTAGGTCAAACTAGGCTAAAGTCAACCCTTGGTCAACTCTGGTCCACTGTACTAGTCAAACTAGGTCATGTCTTAACCCAGCAAGTCTTACTAGGCCTAACCAAGACTATCCTAGCAAGCACACATTAATACAAGGCTATACAAGCCGACATACACCCAACTCTATATATCATGCAATTATTCAATACTCAAATAGGCAAGAATTCACATTGGATATACACTACGTAATCTATTACTTTAAACTATATATGGCTACACATATATACACTTGTATATATTGGTATTCAACATTAGGTCTATAATCATGGCATTTTAAATGGTTATATAAACTTATATATTACAACACAATATGCTAACATATATATAATATACATACATAGCTAAGTTAACTGTATTCATAAATACTTATTTAAGAGGCTATGTGTGTGTATGTAAACATGGCAAAGGGGCAAGTGAGGGTTAAATGGGCATACATAGTGTATACATATCAAAGAGTGTCAAAGTGTAAGTGAACAAAGTGTCAAGTGTGATAGTGTCTACATAGTGTAAGGGGTACATGAGGTAATTTAGAATTTGTGTTAACATAGAACATTACATCTCATTAACTTGTATATTGCATACATTACATCTATTATTATATTACATTCATGCTTGCATTCATTCATCATTTATTTATTCTCTTGCACTACTATATGCACCATACATTACATACTATGGAACCTACATATTCATTACAAGCCATACTTATACATGCTTACATTAGATAGGATACTTATACCTCATACATCACTTATTTAAACATTTACTCATGCTTGCATTCTCTATTTAATTACATAATGTATATACATTAACATGGGTTAAAATCAAATAGAACATTATATTACACACAAGGGTGCACAAAATACATATGCCGAATAGTAACTCCTACTAATAATCAATATTGTACCATCTCAGCATGAATTAAAATCTAGGATTAAAGTATGTTATAGATCTATGTGTTAGCTTTCCGAAACTTCAAACAGATCGCATTTTTGTTTCCGAAAACTCCCGAAATCGTGAAAACACCGAGAACGCATTTGTCTTTCGTACAGCTGACACTCAAATAATTCTCCAGAAAGTTACATAAAGAATTAGGTCTATTAATATATGTTTTTGGAAAGCTAACTTCAATACGCTTCTTTTAAAAAAACGAGAGATTAAACCGAGCTTTGAGCTAGACGTTATGATATTTCTAAGTTAGGGCTGAAATTAAAAACGTGGATAAAAATCATGACGGATTTGGGTAGTTTGAGACAAAAGAACACAAGTATATAATATAATATATCAAGAACTCACTCTCTACACTAATATATATATATGAGACACTATAGAACACATCTTCGATACAAAAATATGAGATTAAACATGTAATAATTCATTCATACATAACAACAACACATAGTGTGTCCAAATTTGGGGTTTTCCCACATGGACACAACCACAACACAAAGGACACTCCTATGACCTCCAAATGGACATGAAATGGACACAAATGGAGATACAACCATGGGGGTCATTCCTATGGGTTCAAAATAGACCTATATGTATGAGAAAATGAAAAGGAGAAGGGATTTATACATCCCGGTAGATCGAATCAAAGAAAAGTCTTCCCGGAGCGACACCGACACGTAGAGATTCCAAAAGGACACGAACGAGCTCTGATCCTCCCAAACTTGGGTAGCTTTCTCCTTGGCTAGAATGGAGAAGGAAAGAAGAAGATTTGGTGGCGAAATGGAAGGATTTGGTGGAGAAATTGCTAGGAATTGCTCTCTAAGAATTTAGGGAAGAACAAGAGAGAGAGTGTGGATGAGAATAATGAAATGAACTTGAGCCTATCCTCTCCCAAAGTGGCTGGCCATATGGGGCTATTTGTCCCATTATGGTAAGGTCCAAAATGTCCCCACTAACCTATTCTATGAGTATTAGGAAATAGGCTAATTGGTTGGGGTTAAATTAGTCATTCTGAAGTCTCTAATCACACTAACCTTATCCATAATAATTAGTCTAACCCTAACTAAAATATTTCTATCATGTGGACTAAAATTAATATCATGTGGGCCATGCCTAACTAGTGTGTGGGTTCCACTAGAGTCAAACTACCCCGGGTCCCCGTTTCAAGTCGGATTGAGTTGAAATTCGAACCCAACTCAAATAACCCCAAACAATATCATAAATAATAAAATAAATTTTAACCCCAAAATAATATCATAAATAATAAATAAATTTTAAAAATATTCTAAAATGTAAAATGACAAAAATACCCCTATTTCTGAAAACTGGGAGTGACAAATCTATCCACCTTAAAAAAATTCGTCCTCGAAATTAAAACAAAGCAATCACAGGAAACACATGCAGAAAACAATCTCATTCAAATACTTTTCAAAAAAAATCAGCAATAAAAAAAATCTCTTTGAGGCACATCAAACATTTGTAAATAAAAACTGATACGTGTCCGATACGGACACAAAACCATCACAAAATTACACCTATCAAAGGTCAAAATCAACAATCACCAACGCAATAAATATCAAAATAATTCAAAGAGGTCAAATGCAAAATATCCTTAGGCCAGAAATGACATTAAAATATCCTAATCACATGGTTAGGCTCTAGGTCAAACAGTCTCTAGGGTTTCACTAGCAAAACATCAAAATCACAAGTCATGATTTTAAATAGTTTTAAAATAATTTAAAAATTACCAAAAATTATATCATGATTTAAATGTCAAATCAATAAATGATTAAAATTACAAAATTTCAAAATTATCCTCATTTTAGAGAACTGGGTGTTACAAGTCTACCCACCTTAGAAAAATTTTATCCTCATAATTAAAATGTTCATACTCCTTCTAGGTCAAACCCCCCCACAATCAAAGTCTCAGAACTTAAACAATCATACGATTTAAAAGGATGACATACAGGATCATGGCATATGGTGGTAGTGAAAGTTTCATCTAGGTATACTAGTCATGCTAAACCAAAACGGTCATATGGTATCAAAACACACAAGCAATCTAGGGTGCTAAACTAGAAAAGATACAGAAATAACAATCATCAAGACTGTAAGGCAGTCTACCATCCTATATGAAAACTAGTACTTATCAAAATAAAATAAAGTTAACTACCATTTATCTAATAAGGGGTACTATTCAAGAAAATCAAAATCAAAAGTTAAAAAAATGAAAGCCAATTGTATGGAAATCCAATCACAATATATTTATATATATAGCGTTAGAGAGGGAAAAGCTAGCATTATGTACAAGTTATGTAGTTCGTGTGTGTATGGGTGTATGTGGACATGTTCATATGGTTAGATAATAGGCGTGTGTGTATGTGAAATATACATGAAAGTGCATAGGAGGATTTGGGGTTTCAAGCAATAACTATCAAGTTACACTAATCATGGCATATTGGTTAAACAATCTACAATACACAACTCATTTGCTCATAACATGCATGGCTAACCATGTATATATGTATATATAAAGAGGTAGAGATTTAGTTATGTATGTATATACATTATAACATGTATGCCTAAGCTCTATATATATCCATATAGATATATAATCATGACATAGAGAGGAAGAGTTAGGTTACATGACAGGGTATACTAAGTTAGGGTGTGTGTGTGTCCTTGTACAGGGTTATAGCTTAATATTGAAAGGTTAAACCCAGTTTTAGTTCAACATTTACATACAAAATCTGAAAATAAGCTAACATTTAAACCAGTGCAATATTAACATAATACAATTTCAAAATTTAGGAGTTTGAAACATCACAACTAATCTCAATGCTCCCAATACATCCTAACATGATAGAAATGAAACCCTAATATACTATCAATACATTTATCTACGCATACAGTTCAATATTACATGTTAAATCTGAAATTGAACTAAACATGGAAATCAATGTAAAAATATTAACATGTATTCAGTTTTCAGGATTTTGGAGAATTTGCACATCAAAACCAACTCAATGTTTATCACAACCTAACATGTAAGAATATGGAACCTAAATTTATATCCCTACAACAACAATGTACACAGCTCTAAATATTATATTTAAAACAATCAATTTGAACTAACATTTAAAATCCCGTATTAAGGGTTAATATGCACACAGTCTCAGATTTGACAAATTTAAACACAAAACTCAACCCAAAAAAAAATTTGAATTGAAACCCTACGTATAACATACATGTGCAGTGATATAAATAAAACTATTATCATGAAATTTTATATTTAAATTACGAGTTAAGCTAGGAAAAGCAGAGAATCGGAAATATTGGGGTTTTAAAAATTTAAACATTAACGACATATTAATATGTATTCAGATAGGTGGAAATCAAGTGTAGCATGCATAAGTGTCAGGAATGTGTCCACTATATATATTCATATATATTCTCATGTCCCAATATAGAATTTTAATTCTACATTAAGACCAACAATTAGATTCCTACCAAGGTTGAAAGCAGGTGATTGACGTAATCAAGACAGTATTATTATTATTATTTAATACAAGAATAATAGCAAGAAAGAAATAACGATAAAATTTGTTTTTGCTTATCCGTTTAAAAGAAAAACCCATTTTGAAACCCAGAGCTAAATTTTCAAATCCAAGATAAAGTCTAGCAAAATTATCGATTCATTGTATTAAGAAGAATTTCATAGTAAGAAGTTACACAAAGTTTATAAAAACAGCTAAAGCTACTCCTAAGTTAAATAAATGAGAAACAAAACAAAACAAACAAATAACAATTCTCTCTTTCTTTCTTTTTTTCTTTTTTTGAAGGACTGAAACAAAAGTAGAGAAAACATGTTCAAAAATATTTAAGTTACAATCTGTTAATCATATGCGTCTTCTTGAAATTATGTTGTCAGAATTCTGCCACGCCAATAAGCATAGCTGTAATAAACGATAGAGTCCATAATAAGGCATACACCCTATAATCATGTTATCTAGAATTCTTACCACGCCACCAGGTATGGCTGCAAGAAAATCTAGATTTCATAACTAAGATAAGTATAGCTATATCATGCTCTACGTCCTTGTCATGCTAGCAAATATGACTGCAATAAATTCTAAATTCTATAACAAAGTAGACTTTTACCTTTCTCACTGTCCTTATCAAGTATGTTATCAGGTTATACCTTAATTCCAAAAAAATGTACATATACATATAAATTCAAACTCAAATTCAACAACTAACATCAAGATTCAAAATTCAACAATAATCCATCAAAAATCATAAAAATACAGACTCAAATTCAACCACTATCATCAAGATTCAAAATTCAACATTAATCCATCAAAAATCATAAAAAATACAGACTCAAATTCAACCACTAACATCAAGATTCAAAATTCAATAATAATCCATCAAAATCAAGTTCAATAACAGGAAGTGAAGGTAAATCAAATCAGGGAAAACAGATTTCAAATCGAAGTTAAAATAAGATTCTCAAGGGTCGTCCCAGGAATCTCTCAAGGAATCCTAACCGTGATTGAGTACCTTCAAAATATATCCTATTCCTACTGCAGGCTGTAGTGGTACTCTAGTTCGAATACCACTACATAAACTCGACCTGCATGGGCCACCACTAAAAACGTGTCACGACCCGCACCCACCGTGAGGGTACGAGTACGTAAAAACGCCCAGCCTACGCCGCAGTGTCGGCAGTAGAACGCTATTCTAGGTCATGAACTATAACTAGCATAATATGAATACTCTCCATAAGGAGGCCAACACAGAGGTACAACTCAATCACAATCTAAGGTAGAATGATAAAGATAGATAAACATGAAATTCAAAAGAGATACAGGAGATAGAAGTCTAAGTGTCTAAGATACATAATCCCAGAAATACATCTCAAAACTCAAATACAATAATCCACAAGTAAATACAACTCCAGACAAAATGAAATAACTATCTAAACAACCTCTACTGTGTCTCCTCTAGGCTAGCAGGAAATCTCCAGGCTATCTGTAAAATTTATCAACAGGTCCAGTCAGGACAGGAGCGAGCACAATACATCTCACGCAGATCATAACAAGTTAGAGAATATAAACATGCAAGAGAGTACGATACATGAAACTGAAAGAAAGTACATGATGTAAACAGAGAGGGAACTGTAATAGAAATATCTACTATAAGTAGAGAGCTACCAGTGACTAGTGATTTAGAGTACAAAGTCAACATGTGAACGACTGGATTTGCACATGACTATACTAAAGAGGCGCACATGGCTATACTACTTTGGAATTGTTCACATGGCTATTTATACTCTCCCATACCCCAATCAATACACAAGGATCCAAACAAGTTATGTTACGTACATGGTTTTCACATGAAGCCCATAAATGGGTGCACATGAAGTATACATGAGAGCTCATACATGAGTGCACATGAAGTTCACATGGGGGGCCCAAAAATGGGTGCACATAAAATTCACATGAAGGCTCATAAATAAGTGCACATGCAATATAGGTTATACATGAGATACATGGGAAACATGACCGATTCATGAGAGCACATGAGAGTATACGAGCATGCATGAACGAGCATGAAGCACATAAGAAACATGAATAACATGAGAGCGAAGAATACATGATGTATATGAAATACATGACATAATGTATCCGATGCTTCCGAGGGGGATAACTTCTCAATGTAGGGATCCATATAGTACCAATCCGTGATAATATCGTGACAGCATCAAATAAGGTAAACTAGAGCAGGAATTGTCATGACCCGATACCCAAATTGTTGGGCCGGGCCGAGCCATGTCCAGCCTACGCTTGGTTAAAGCGCAGTAAGCTGTTCTAGAATAAACAAATAAAGGATCTAAGCAGCTAACAGTTCTATAATCACATTTAAGGTTCATCACAACACAGCATCTATAAGCGAAGGTAAACAAACACATAATTAATAATACACTTCCAAGTATCTAACTGGAGACAAAGTCCAGTATCCAAATATAAGTACAGACAAAGTCTAAGTCTCAAAACACAAGAAAGATAACTAAGCAAGGTTCCCCGCTGGGGCCTCTTCTGGTGCTAAGGCCAGGTCCTCAATGCAGTACCATAATATATAACACATAGCGTTACCTCCTCGAAAAGTATACCTACAACGTTATCCTGTCAGGACGGGAGCAAGTACAACCTCTACAACTAAAGTACTGAACATATAATGAAAGAGATGTACAACAAGAAACATGGTGTGATAAGTCTATAAAACAGGAAATACTGGAAACATGGCCTCATGGTACATCTGGGATCATGGTATCATAGTAACATAGGGAACATGGCATATCTGGAATCATGGTATCTCATAATCTATCATGGCAAGGACACATATGTCATATAGACAGATGTATATGTAATGTTTAAAACTGTAGCAAGTACGTGATCGGTCAATAGATGTACAATGTACTGTGGTACATGTAAATAAAATGTACATACGTACAAGTCAACAGGCATAGGTGTACATCCGTACAGAAATGCGGGATAATGGCCTACGGCAAAGTATACATATAAAATGCGACCTCGCTCGCTACTATAGGGGGGTCATGATCACGTACTCTACCATCAGTTTCCCCATAACCCATATATATAACATGCGAGAGATACTGGGAACAGTAAAAACATGTGGGAGATACTGGGATCGGTATAAAGCACGGTAGGTACTGATAGCAGTAAAACAGATGAAGGTACTGAGAGCAGTAAAACATGTGAATACTCGGAGCAGATATAAGCATAGTAAAACATGTACGGGGAACCAGTAAGAAGCATGTAAAGATATGATAACTATCCTAAGCATGGTAGGGACTAAATTAATGTAACATGTGAAGATTTAACTTGCTACCTCGGTTAATACATGTTCTAGCATTAAAAGACAGTAAATGAGTTTGTAGATGTACTTGCCTGGGATCCTGCTATCAATATGAATCAAGGCTCGGAGTGAAGCCATAGTCCTAAAGATGAGATAATACAATAGCTAATCAGGGTGAAAAGACATACTATAATGTCTAGGTCAACTAGGGCAAACTAAGACAAACTGGGTCAGAGGTTGACTTGTAGTTGACTTTGGTCAACTGTCAACTCCGATCAATTCCAAGTCCAATATGGGGTGACACTATATCCAAACTAACTTTCTAGGGTCTTTACACTAGTGTGGGGTGAGGTCCAATACTACAATAACTCAAAACAACACAAAAAGTTGCAAATCGTAATTATTCAATAAATAAATCAAACTGTACATTGTGTTCCTACAATTTTTGAGATAGACAAAAAGCTTATTTTTTTATGAAATAAAGTACCAAAATGATCTTTGTTAATTATAGGAATTTATACTAATTTTTCTGGAATTTATAAACCTTCATAAACATTTATTAAAAATCAACAAACATAGGTATCCTGAAAATGAGCTATGTTTTCCTATTTTTATAAAATACCAAAAGTGCTTATTGAATGCTGAAAAAATTATAATAAATTAGCTAAATTAACATAGTATTTAAATACAATTTTTCTAGAATTTTTACAGCACTTAAAATATATGAAAAAAATACAAAACAGCCTAACCGGATTATCCGGCGGATTACTGCGGATTACCGGCGGATTTTCCGTTCCGTCACAGCAAGTTTTGTGGTGAAAATTCGGATTTTCCGACGGATTTCTGCGGATTTCCGACGGATTTTCCGAACCGTCGCAGAAAGTTGATTTTTGAACTCAAAACTTGTTTCGGCCATAAAAACTTCGTTTTAAATCGAAATTCGGACTTTCAAAAGTCAAAATTGAATAGAATTGAATTTCCTACAACATGGAAGTATTAGTTTTCACAAATCAAAACATTTGATAGATCAAAACCTCAAAATACTCGAAAATCATATCTAGAAACTCAGATCTACGCAATACTGTCGATCAAAACCAAAAGTGCTATATACTAAACATGTTAACAATTTAAAGAAGCAAATTATAGGCCAATAAAACTTTAGTTTCCATGGGAAACAAAAATAAAGTATGGTCATGTCACTTATGAGCAAGATACACTTACCTAGGTTAAGCTCCAAGCCTAATCTTCTACTCCACCACTAAGAGGGGTACGAAACCACACTCTAGACCTCAAGGCCAAGCTCCTAGCAAAGCTCCAAGGGAAGAGAAAGGAAGAAGAAATGGAAAGAGAGTGAAGAGAATGAAAAGAGAGAGGAGAGAGAAAGTGAAAGGGTATATATAGAAGGGGGAATTAATTTTAGCCGTTGGATCGTGATCCATGTGAAAATCTAAGTCAATCCTAACCATTCAAACAAAACCAAATATCCAATGGGTAATAGGGTGCATCTATACTATTCACGAAAATATCTTAAACACTATTCACGAAAATATCTAAACACTATTTATGAAAATATCCGAAACACTATTCATAAAAATATCTAAAATCGAAAATATCTAAAATGTAGAAAATCTGTCTGGACGGTATGCCGTCGGTATACTCCGGTACTGGCGGTATGCCGGCCAAGGAAAAATCTATAAGTTAGGAAACATTTTTAAAGCATTACGAAAATCAAGAAAATACGAAACACACTACAAAATACGTATCCGTATATAAATACCGATACTGTGAGAAAATATTTTATTCAAAAAAATAAAAATAAACCCAGAAATTCAGGGGGCTTACAGGAATATAATTCTAAACAAGTTATGAAATGATCAGAGAATGTACTCGCCTGCTATCTGAATGTCCAAAGGAAATGTACTGTCCGAGGAGAGGTGTCTGGCTCCTATTTAAAACAGCACAAGTCACAACATGTCCAGAAGGGTAATATAAAGCACTACAATGCATTCTACATGAATCTAGGTCAAACTAGGCCAAAGTCAATCCTTGGTCAACTCTGGTCCACTGCACTAGTCAAACTAGGTCAAACTAGGTCATGTCTTAACCCAGCAAGTCTTACTAGGCCTAACCAAGACTATTCTAGCAAGCACACATCAATACAAGGCTATACAAGCCAACATACACCCAACTCTATATAGCATGCAATTATTCAATACTCAAATAGGCAAGAATTCACATTGGATATACACTACGTAATCTATTACTTTAAACTATATATGGCTACACATATATACACATGGATCCAAGACTTATACGGGACATAATGTATGGACATCGCCTTCCGAAGCTTCCGCTGGATCGACAAATATGTATCGAAAGATGAGAGAGAGCTGAGTGACTTGTAATCTGAGAATAGTGAGCTTGAGCGATTGTAATCTTGGCCTTGCGCCCCCAATGTAACCTTTGTTTCAATATCAATAAAGAGCTTCTTTTGAATAACTTGTGTTTCTTCTAAATTTCTGCTGCGTGTTCAATGTTTCTGCTTGGGACTTCTGTGCGACGACCCCGTCGCCGCCGATGTAATCGGCCGTTATGGAACCTGCCTTGCACGAATGCAATCTAGGCTCGTGCGTCATCATGCCTTAGTGAGGACGATCGCTCTTATACGGGAGCGGGGCGTGACATAATGGTATCAGAGCACGGCTTTACGTCCTTGGACTATCGATGGAATTTTTTAACTCTGTTGTTTCTGTAAACTGTGTTGTTTCCACATGTTGATATTGTTGGTACACTCTCTCTCAAATGTCCTACGAGATGTCCATACAATAAGTCTATCTATTTTGCAAAACATAGGAGAACAGTTTTCGATAAAATAAAAAGATAGTTTGTGTAAGCACGGTTGGCTAAGTCTGGCTGGGCATATGCACCAAAATAGCGATGACCTTAGAAAAGTCGATTACGGGATTCGTATTGTTGCGAGCATGAAATGGGTTGAACTTAAAAAAGTAAGCGGGATGACTATCGATAGGGATACTATCGAACGATGATATCGTCGATGCGATATAGATGAGCGTGCTTGGAATTCGAGGAATAGTTCGAACGGAATTCGAAAAGCCGATTTTGATTCGAATGATAAGTTGATGGTTTATCAAATGACTTCATCCCTGAGTGGTGTATGCGATAGCCTCAGGGATGTCGGTCGATCGATTGAGGATACAGGGTGTCGATGAGTCTATCAGCAAGCGTCGCACATATGCAAAACCTTAGAACGAGTGCGATTGAGTGAGTCGTTGTCTTGAAGTTTGATAAGTGGATTCGAACAAACTAGAAACGACGCGCACGGAACGTGTACGGGATTGAGGATTGTGCAAAGTATGAAACACGAAAATGATTGAGTAGTTAAAATCAAATCGAGGAAAGGTTAAGGTGTAGCGAATGGATAACTTGATTGAAGAAATTGATACGGATCACATACGAAACGTTAGCACGACAGGAAGATAGCGTGCATGAAAAAGTTTGATTCGAATGTTTGAATGACTCTGAGGATTGGAATGGATGCCGTTCGATGATTGAGTTAGCAAGGAATGATGCGAGTTGAGGAAATACGTTGGTCATTGACTTAAGATAGACGGATGAACGATAAGTGATGTCGAATTTGAACGAATTGATCTTGTAAAGGATTCAGGGGATAATGATCGAACTTGATGTTGAATGTCGAGTAGATCATACAGTCGGACGATAGCATCATTCGCACGACTCAGAATTTGTTGCAAATAAAGATCGTCAGGTTACGTATAACGTCGATGGTATTGAGGCATATCAAAGATAATATGCGATAACTCGGGGGTATTCTGACTCGGTGAATAAAGATCGTGCAAGTGCTATTATTCGGATGGATGCAATACTTAAGATTTTGATTGAAAGAAATGTCGGATGAAAATGATCGTGTCTTGAGGATTACGCGGATAACCACAGCGTCGACATTCTTGTCTTATGCGAGCGCAACTCCAGCCTAGCACATACGTTACGTCGGATTTGGTACAATTGTTCCGCATGAGCGCTGACATGGTGATTTATGTCGCAGGAATAATCATACTCGAAAAATTAGGACACGACAACTTTGATTGTCTCGACTTGTTGGTTTGATACGAAGGCAAATTCGAGAATGTTAGGACTTGCGATTGATAATTGAATAAAACTTGAGAATTGTGTAGGTCCAATCCGCGCATCGAGAATGAATTAGTCTGGACACAAAATAAGAGTTACGTCCCGATGAGAATGATTATCTCGCGGGAGCCTGCATGGTGATTCGTGCCCACCATGGATGATCAGACTCGCGTGAGATCGGGGCACAACATATTGTCAAGTCGGACGACTTTGTGATCGATTACGCGAATTGGGATAAATGACTTAGGGAATATGAGATATGAATTATGGTTTAGCGATGAGAAGTATCGTAGCATGCTTGACTTGGAACGATTGATAGGCGGATTACGTCGAACGTGTTCGAAGAGATATACTTTGCGAAACGGTATAATGAACGAACGATATTGATACGACATGGAATTGGTTGAGATGTGAGTTATCGTAGGATGGTTTTACTAAACGACTCGGACCCCGTACGACGAATATTGGGATGTGCGTAGGGAATCGATGCTCGATGTTTAGAAATCGGAGTGATGCGAGCTTTGGTAGAAAATCCCGTATTATCAACTTGGTTTGACCTTAGGATGGGGTCAGCGTTGATATTATTGTTTGGGAACTATGATTCCAATACTGACGGTTTGACCTTGGCCTAAAGACGTAGCCAAGCGGTTAGACAGACGTCCGAGTACGAAGCGATAGGAATTATGGAGGCACCACTCGCGAGTCTCGGTTGACATGCACGTATATCAGAGACGCCCGAATATGTGCAAGATCCGACTTGAGTAGTGACGGCAGATTCTCTATCACGAGGCTTGGCTGAAATGCATGTTTTTTAGGGATGCCTAGAATATATGCACGATCCAACTAAGTGATACGTTAAATCAAGTGAGACTTGAGGAACGGAAAAGTGTCCAGGATTTTGAAAACGTGAGTTTTGAAGGAATGTTGATGGTAATACGATCATTGAATTAAGACGAGTTCGAGTGTCGGTTGATCGGTTGGTATGCCTTATGACTAAGTTAACGATAAGCACGAGCGTGGCTCAAATTGAGAGAACGCATAGGAGTAGCGTGTACGAGAAACGTAGGGTGTCGAATCAAATTATAAGCCGATAAGTGTACTCAGTAAGTTTCGAGGACGAAACTTTTTCTTAGTGGTGTATGATGTAATGCCCTGTCCCGCTCAGTCAATCGGAGGAATCAAAACGCCGACGGCGTTCGGACTTAGCCTCGCAACGGCTGCTCGAAGACATTGCTCGGTCAAGGCGACCGCTCGCTCAAGTGGGGTAGTTTCGGTGAACTTGCCTCATCTTAGCCAGCACTTAATAACTCGCATGTTTTCAACTTGCACAAGTAGGCTAATATAAAAGCTACGAACGCACATAGCTAAGAGAATAATCCCAACGGGTCGAAATATGCTAGAACTTGGAAAAGGTCCCACGAACGTCTTAGAAGTGTGTTCAGTATGCTTTGAAAATGACACTCGGTCCTTCGTCCCGTGGCTTGGGAGAAAGAAAAGTTGGTATTTGACACAAACGATGAGTTAGCCTAAGTCATAGGCATCGCACGCGTAGATGCTCGATAAAGCATGCACGTTTCCTTGAATGCAAGGCTCGGCGTAGCCTTGATCGTCCCACGAGCTAAGTTGTATCGCATGGCTTATGGCATGAGTTTAGATACCCAAAGACCTTGGTTGTTCAAGTTGAGCGTATGAACGGTACCACAGTATTAAGGTTCGTCACGTTAAGAAGTTCAAGGCGGTCCCTCGTTTGGGAGTCTTGCGTTCCTATCCACGTTAAGATGTTCGAGGCGGTCTCTCGGTTGGGAGTCTCGCATTCCTATCCACGTTAAGATGTTCGATGCAGTCCCTCGGTTGGGAGTCTCACATTCCTATCCATGTTAAGATGTTCGAGGCGGTCCCTCGGTTGGGAGTCTCGCATTTCTATCCATGTTAAGATGTTCGAGGCGGTCCCTCGGTTGGGAGTCTCGCGTTCCTATCCACGTTAAGATGTTCGAGGCGGTCCCTCGGTTGGGAGTCTCGTGTTCCGATGCACGTTAAAAAATATTAGGCGATCCCTCGATTGGGAGTCTCTCAGTCTCGAGGCATGTTATGCCAAGTGTGATTCAGAGCACGAGTTGCTAAGTATAATTCCAGTCGTACCAACAAATTAGGTCATGCATTTACGTGAGTCTAGATGTCTCATAGGTGCGTGGTCATTGGACACCTTGCCGACATGGATTTCTGCCTAGACTGGTTACACGCCGGGGCACCGGGCCCAGTCATCCTAGGGGGTAGACGTTATAGCAGCGCATGATTCATTGCGTGAGGGTAGTCGGGGGCTTTCCATGGGGCTCGCTACCTGTATCGAAGGACCCACCGCCTACCCGAGCTATGTCCACGATGGCTTGTCATGCCAGTGGCCTTTTATATAGATAATTGGCATCCTACGCGACGAATCTGCATGTACGGTGTCGGTCGTAACAAAAGAAGCATAAGCACGGTATACGATGTATTGTGGATGGCGTCCACGGTATGCACCCGAGGTAATATGACCCTAATATTGGTTATACGTAAAGATATGTGTTTCGCCACGAGATATGGCATCGTACTTGAGTTTTTAACACCGGTTCCACAAGTTGGGTTATCCGTTTCGAGTTAAGTCTGGAATAGCCGTAGGGCAAGTTGGTTAAGTTATGTTGAGTTGCAGGGCACGACCTCGAGATGTGAGGCACGGCCGCGTTGTCACAACACGAGTATAGGCAAGACTAAGAGAGGAGGCACTGCCTCAGTGATACTAAAGCACGAATCGAGTTCATTATACGACTGAGTCGTTATGTCCCAGAGTATGGCACTAAAGGCAAGCACGAGATGATAAGTTGACATTATTGGAACGAGAAGGTCTAGCGGTAAAGTATGAGTACGTTATTAGTGCAAAGGCACGGTGACGGTCTAGAGACATAAAATAGACCAAGGCGTCGGTCCTAAAATCGATCCTAAGGTAAGACTAGAAAGATAATCTTAAAGGGGCTTGTATTGCATAAAGTAAAATAAACGTGTCGGTTTTGTATGAGTGGGCGAGGAGCTCACTCTACCAGTACAGTTGAGTACTGACACCCATACAGTTTCTATATGCAGGTGCAGGTAGAAGCTCATGGTGCAGAGCTCGCTTGGATGTGTCGAGGCATGGAGTTCCTTGGCGATTCGAAGCATGCGGCCGCATGGATCCAAGACTTATACGGGACATAATGTATGGACATCGCCTTCGGAAGTTTTCGCTGGATCGACAAATATGTATCGAGAGATGAGAGAGAGCTGAATGACTTATAATGTGAGAAAAGTGAGCTTGAGCGATTGTAATCTTGGCCTTGCGCCCCCAATGCAACCTTTGTTTCAATATCAATAAAGAGCTTCTTTTGAATAACTTGTGTTTCTTCTAAATTTTCGATGCGTGTTCAATGTTTTTGCTTGGGACTTTTGTGCGACGACCCCGTCGCCGCTGATGTAATCGGCCGCTATGGAACCTGCCTTACACGAGCGTAATCTAGGCTCGTACGGCATCACGCCTTAGCGAGGACGATCGCTCTTTTATGGGAGTGGGGCGTGACACTTCCAGCTAGATGGTGACCACCAGGCGTAACCCTGGCAACGAGTGGGTTTTATTTTTGCTCTCTCACTCTGTTATAAAAGTATTCTTTTGAGACATTTAGCCGACGAGGACGTGTTAGCTCGATTGCACTTTACTTACTGTCCGCCTACGAGTTGTAGCATGATTAACAAATCCTAGGATTGATCATGTATGACTGAAACTCTTACTAGTCTTCATATATTGTATGACTAGCTTCATGATCATCCAAATATGCAATATATGGGATGCCTTACTATTGTATATTTGGTGCTCTGACATCTTGTAACTGTTATTACTTGCTTGAGATTGAGACAATAGGCTTATTTATGACCATAAGAGACTGATGGCTTGTAGTTAAACCCTCATGTATCTAGACAATCGTGACCGTATAACGAGGTGGGTTGTACTTCAATATACGTAGCTGGCTGTGTCTGCCTCCGCTCTCCAGTATTCTGGTTCTGGGGCGTGATACGATTTAATTGGTGGCCCATGTAGGTCTTATGAATCAAGATATGTGAGGCTTTACCGAATAGATGTCTCAATCAGTACTTGCCCTTGATCTCTGCTCGTATCCTCTAAATTCCTGAAATCTTGACCTGATCACATGCTTATATCTTTGATCTGTCCTGGTCCTTCCTTATTGTTCCCTGTGTCATCTTCTTCAGCGGCATTGCTCCTGGTCCTGCCAATCAGCCGGAAGGAGCTCAACGAGTACCCCCACAACAAGAGGATCAAGCTCAGCAATCAGGAGCAGATTCTCGAGTTATGCTTCCTGGAGGTCCAGAACCTCCAGTACAGCCAGCCCAACCTGCAAGACAGGATGATAAAGTCTTGGTTGGACTCATCAGTGAGTTGCTTGCTTCATAGGATCGTCAGGGTGATGTATTGTACCAGACAATACAAGATGCTATGAGCAAAGGTAACAGTACGGCCAACAGCTTCAAGCACTTGAACCCTCTCTTCTTCGATGGCAGCGAAGATGCTATTGCTGCAGATGCTTGGCTGCAGGACACTGAGGTTATTCTAGAAGCAGCGAGGATCCCAGAAGATGCGAAGGTGATCGTGGTGTGCCTACATTTATTGGATCTAGCCTGCAGCTGGTGGGCGGCACAGGCCGTTGGATTGGTGGCACCTATTGCTTGGACAGTATTCCATGAGAGATTTCGGACCAAGTAGTTTGACGTTGTTGCGCTATATGATCTACAGACGAGGTTCACTAATTCGAAGCAGATGGGCAGGACGTTCGATGGATATGCAGCCGATTTTTCTAGGCTTAGTCGGTTTGCTCCCACCTTGGTGGCGACCGAATTCGACAGAGCTCAGCGGTTCCAGCAGGGACTCCACCTGGAGATTTTATTGGCGGTAGAGCAGTTTGAGCATCAGACTTTCGATACAATATTGAGAGTAGCTAGGAGGCATGAGTATACCTCCCAGAGAATTGTGGATCAGAAGTCGGAAGCGGTCTCATGGGCAGATGAACCAGTCTTCAGCACCAGCCCCGACAGCTATGGCTTTGACCATTGGAGCTCCGAGGCAGGCGGCTTTCGTTACGTCAACTCAGCATTCAACCCTAACATATCCTCAGCAGCAGCAGCAGCAGAAGCAGTCTTCTGCAATATGTTGCACCCATTGTGGGATGCTTGGGCACGCGGTGTCAGAATGTCATAGAGCACAGGGTTTGTGCTTGGTTTGTGGGGCACCGAACCACAGGGTTAGGAACAGCCCGAATAGGGGAGTTCATATTCTTCAACCTTTTTTAGTCCCTCGGTTAGGGGGCCAGCCCCAGTACTAGTCCAGCAGCAGCAACAGTACCCGTTTCCGAGGCCCTTGCCGCCTCAGGCCCAAGCATTTCAGCAGCAGAACCTCCAGCAGTATGCAAAAGTCCAAGCTTAGATCCAAAACTGCCAGAGAGGTTTCCAGTATAGGGGACCAGCACCCAGAGGGCAAGTCCAAGTGATGGCTTTGACCGTGGAGGAGGAGTTAGCATCAGGTGAGGTGGTGGCAGGTACTATTCTCGTCAACTCCTTTCCAGCATCAGCGTTGTTTGATTCTGGTGCATCGTATTGATTTATGTCTGCACGATTCGCGACATGGATAGGACTGGAGCTCGAGTCATTATCAATAAGGCTCAATATACTTACTGGTAACAGACTTGTGGGAGTAGATAGAGTATTTTCTGTTAGGTTGATAGAATTCCCGATGGCTGATTATGACGTGGTCTTAGGGATGGATTGGTTGAGGGACCACTATGCTAGAATAGATTGCCATACCGACAAGATTATTTTTAGTATTCCTGGAGAACCAGAGTCTTTATTTTTCTGAGGCAGAGTAGAACCTTCTCCTCCAGTATTTCGGATGGCAGTTGTAGCGGCAGTTCGATTTCCCAGAGTTGTAGAAGAGTTTCCCGATATTTTCCCCGAGGAGCTTCCAGGTATGCCACCAGAGAAAGAGATCGAGTTCACCATAGACTTGATCCCCGGAACAGCACCAGTGTCAGAGAGAGTCTACCGGATGGCACCGTCAGAATTGGAGATCTTGTATAAGATGATTAAAGAACTCAGGACCAAGGGATTCATCCGTGCTAGTGGATCGCCTTGGGGAGCCCCGATGCTTCTTGTAAAAAAGAATAATGGTACGTCCAGATTATGTGTTGACTATCATACCTTGAATTCAGTGACAATCAAGAACAGATACCCTCTCCCGAGAATAGATGACTTGTTTGATCAACTCAAAGGGGCGTCCGTATTTTCGAAGATTGACTTGCGGTCAAGATACCAACAGATCAGAGTCAGAGAGCAGGACATCCCAAGGACGGCATTTAGGTCCAGATATGGGCATTGGGAGTTTCTTGTTATACCCTTTGGAGCAACCAATGTGCCGGCTATATTCATGGACCTGATGAATCATATCTTCATGTCTTATTTGGATCAGTTCGTGATTGTGTTCATAGACGACATCCTAGTCTACAGCAAGAGTGAAGCGGAGCACGAGCAGCATCTCAGAGTTGTCCTCCAAATTCTTTGAGAACACTAGTTGTATGCGAAGTTGAGTAAATACGAGTTCTGGCTCGATCGTATTTCATACTTGGGTCATATCATCACCGGAGGTGGAGTAGAAGTAGATCTTCAGAAGATCGTGGCTACTGAGACGTGGCCGGTACCCAGCACAGTTGCAGAAGTTCGCAGTTTTCTTGGCTTGGCCGGCTACTACTGGCGATTTGTTTCAAACTTTGTATGAATTTCAGCACCTATGATCCAATTGACCAGCAAGGATGTGCAGTTTGCTTGGACAGCAGAATATCAAGATTCTTTTGAGAAGTTGAAGCGAGGCTTGATGACGGCACCCATTCTCACGCTTCCAGATGGGACCGGAGGATTCTTAGTGTATTGTGATACTTCAGGCAGAGGTTTAGGATTATTTTGATGCAGCATGGGAAGGTAATAGCTTATGCATCACGTCAACTTTGTAATCATTAGAGGAATTATCCGACCGACGACTTGGATCTGGCAGCAGTAGTGTTTGCACTTAAGCTTTGGAGACACTACTTGTACGGAGATAGGGTAGAGATTTTCATCGACCACAAGAGCCTAAAGTATGTGTTTACTTAGAAGGATCTCAACATGCGTCAGAGGAGATGGCTAGAGCTACTTGTGGATTATGACATCAACCTGCAGTATCATCCTGGGAAGGCCAACGTTGTTGCAGATGCATTGAGCAGAAGAGCCGGAGATTATTTTCTAGCAGCACAACCAGAGTTGTTAGCAGATCTTTAGAAGATGGGTATAGAAGTTGTCCTTCCTACAAATGTGGCATTGATGGCCCGTATGCAAGTTTAGTCCAGTATAGTTGAGAGGATCAAGTTAGCTCAGTCAACAGATTCTAAGCTTCAGCAGCTTAGGACAGAATGTGCAGCAGGATAAAGACCAGAGTTATGTATCCATGAGGATGGTACACTTCGATATAGGAGGCATCTTTGTGTACCTAGCGGTGATGTCAGACAGAAGATCATGGCAGAAGCTCACAGTTCTCAGTATTCGATTCATCCGGGCGGTACGAAGATGTATCATGATATCCGGCAGCATTTTTGGTGGAATCGCTTAAAGAGGGAGATAGCTCGATTTGTCTCTCGATGTTTAGTTTTCCAAAAAGTTAAAGCTGAACATCAGAGACCGGCTAAACTTTTTCAACCTTTACCGATTCCAGAATGGAAATGGAAGCACATTACCATAGATTTTGTAACTGTATTACCTAGATCCCCAGCTGGGAGAGATGTTATCTGGGTTATAGTCGACAGACTCACCACGGTAGCTTATTTTCTTTTTTTCATGGTTGGACAGTCAACGGATCAACTTACAGAGATGTACCATAGGCAGATAGTCAGGTTGCATGGAGTACCAGTCACTATTGTATCCAACAGAGATTCATGATTCACATCGCACTTTTGGCAGAGTCTTCAGAAAAGTTTAGGAACTCGTCTCAAGTTCAGTTCAGCTTATCATCCGCAGACAGATGGTCAGTCAGAACGCACGATCTAGGCTCTTGAAGATATGTTACGGTCATATACACTCGACTTTGGTGGTTCGTAGTAAGATCACATGCACCTCGTGGAGTTCTCTTATAACAACAGTTTCCAGGCCATTATCTAGATGGTACCCTTTGAGGCCTTGTATGGCAGAAAGTGCAGATCTCCGTTAGCATAGGATGATATAGGCAAGAGGCAGATGCTTGGTCCAGAGATGATCACACGGACTATTGAGGTGGTCAGGTGAGTCAGAGATCACCTTCGAGTTGTATAAGATCGCCAGCGTCATTGGACCGATTCTCATCGACGACCCCTTGAATTTTTTGTCGACGATCATGTATTCCTTAGGATCTCGCCTACCCGCGGCGTCATTCCTTTCGACGTACGGGGAAAGCTTAGTCCTAGGTATATAGGGCCATTCGATATTCTAGAGCAAGTAGGTGATGTGTCCTATTGTTTCGCTCTTCCACCATCGTTACGTAAGGTACATAATGTCTTCCATGTATCCCAATTGCGACGGTATATCCCGGATCCGAGTAATGTCCTTGATCATTCAGAACTGGTTGTTGGTGCCAACCTTTCATAGGAGGAGAGACCCGTATCCATATTGGACTGAAGAGAGAAGATACTCAAGAACAAGACTATCAAGTTTGTCCGTGTTGTTTGGAGTCATCACTCTTTGGGTGAGTCAACGTGAAAGTGTGAGGATGATATCCGATCGCGATATCCCGACCTGCTTGACTCGTAAGGTATAATTTCTTCTTATGTCTTATGCCTTCAACTTTATTGCTTGCATGAATGATTGCTTGATTGATTGCCTAGTTATAACTTGCCTGTGATTAGTATAACTTGCTCGACATCTATAGCCTCTTGATTAAATTTCGAGGACAAAATTCTTTTAAGGTGGGTAGAGTTGTCACCCTCAGATTTTGTGATACGTATTTTGGTATACATGTACGTATCTCGGACCCGTATTTCGACTTATCCTGGTTGGCTAGTCTTGGGTTTTTGCATTGGCATGGGTTAATTAGAATTTTATGGTTCGTGTGGTCTATTTTTGGCTTTGGCATGCATCGGGTTCGGCTTGGTTTGGCTCGATTTGGGTTAGTATGCAAACCCCTACCTACCACCATCCATCATTTATTAACCCAACAATCCTTCTCTCTCCTCATTCATTTCTCATTAACTCATCTTCTTCTTCCTCATTTCCTTCTCCACCGAACACCCACAGTAGGCAAGTGCACCTTGCTTCCACTTGAAAACCCATTTTTATGGTTCCATTAGCTTCTTCTCGTGGCCTCAGAATAGTTTAGAACTTGGCATTTTTTACTTAGATGCATGGATTTTCGTAGATCTAGGTTTTAGCATTTTTGAATCTTCATGGTTTTGATCTACTAACTTGGTTGTTTCCGGAGATTGAGAGTTCCATATAGTAGGAATTTTGATTTTACTCAAGTTTGGCTTTGAATGGTTGGGTCAAGTTTTGGCCGAGATAGGGTTTCTTGAGTTCTTGAGTCCCATGACTGCTTGTCTCGGCCTTAGGGAGAGGATGAAGCCTTTACGCACACGTGTTTACATGCCCGCGTAGTGTTTTCCTTTTACGCACACGTGTTTACGTGCTAGCGTAATCTGTTCTACACTGAGTTGATTCGAACTCTATACAAGGGCTACTCTCGCTCGCATGGAGTGCCCGCTCGCGTAGAGTCTCGCTCGTGTGTAGTGCCCGCTCGCGTAGACTCTTCCGCTCACGTGGAGTACTCGCTCGCATAGATTCTCGCTCACGTAGACTCTCGCTCGCGTGCAGCCTTGCTCGCGTAGAGCTGTCCTTCCTTGGTCTTGCCCGTGTAAAGCTATTTTACGCTCGGGGAACCCTTGCCCTAGCGTAGTTTCGCTAGCATAGAGACTTGAGCCCCTTGGTGTACCCCATTTGCCCTTTTATGTTCTTGCACCTTTTGTCATGAACTTGATAATCACGAAGTGGTTAGTATGATTGGAATGATAATTGTACACAGCATGGTATAACAAGTAAACTGAGGTAACATGACATGGCATGATATGACAAGTAAGCCTGATGGGAACTATTGAATGCTGTTGCGACGGCTAGCCTGACATGACAAGAATGAATGGTCTAGACACCGTGGATGATTACGTTTGTACAAATGAACCAGTATTGTCTTGTATCATGTCTAGGGCATGGACCCCTGAGTACCACGGTCAGGGGTACCTACTAAAACTGGCTAAGACTAAATAACTAGAATAATCCAGTAGTCATGAAAAGATTTCCCAGCTATAGGCAATTCTGTTATCTGGGTGCCCCATCATAGGATTTGTAGCCCGCCGTCGAGTAGGGCACATTTCCAGCATACTGACATGTGTTGCACCCTCCAAGCTACTTAAGGGTACATGCGATTCTTAGACGATGTACCCACAAGAACTCAATCCCTAATTTCGTCTGGATAACCTGGATGGTCTGCAGGGCTTGTAGCTATTGGAACATCTTATTACATCTTGCTAGTAACTAGGCCGGTGATAACCCTAGTTAGTTAAAGTATCAAGCTGTACTTATTGCTTGGCCGTAAATATTGGATGGAGTCTATCCAGTCTAAGCCTTGTCTTATTCCAGTACCTGGCTACTTCGGAACATGATTGCTTATGCTTACCATATCAATAACTAATCGGAGTAATCTCTCATCCTCTTGACATTTATTGCCCTATTTAGATTTCATGTCTTATTATTATCTTTCATATTTTATGTTCTGATATGCTGGTTTTAGTTCTTAAGTGAAGTCTCCTTTGTGGCACTTGCTCTTTCTGGGATCTGACCCAGCTGGTTTTGCATGGCCAGATATCGAAGCAGCTCCAGAGGATCTCCCTACCTTCCAGCCAGATGGTGACCACTAGGCGTAATTCTGGCAACGAGTGAGTTTTTTTGCTCTTCCACTCTATTATAAAAGTATTCTTTTGAGGTCTTTGGCCGACGAGCACGTGTTAGCTCGATTGCACTTTACTTACTGTCCGCCTACAGGCTGTAGCATGATTAACAAATCCTAGAGTTGATCATGTATCACTGAAACTCTTGCTAGTCTTCACATTTTGTATAACTAGCTTCATGATTATCTAAATATGTAATGTATGGGACACCTTACTATTGTATATTTGGTGCTCTGACATCTTGTAACTGCTATTACTTGCTTGAGATTGAGACAATAGGCTTGTTCATGACCATAAGAGACTGATGGCTTGTAGTTAAACCCTCATGTATTTAAACAGCCATGACCGTATAACGAGGTAGGTTGCACTTCAATATACGCAGCTGGCTGTGTCCGCCCCCGCTCTCCAGTATTCTGGTTTTGGGGTGTGACACGGTCCTGTCGTCCAAGGCTTGGCATAGCCTTCGCCCGTCCCATGGTTTAAGTCGTGTTGCACGGCTTTTGGCTTAAGTCTAGGCACCCAAAGAACTTGGTTGTTCAAGTTGACCACGTGCATAGCACGTTTCCTCGATACGAAGCTTGGCGTAGCCTTTGCTCGTCAAGTCGTAGCCCGAATAAGTTAGACAAGAGTTTTGCTGGGCTATCGAAGTCATAGCAAGCACTATCCCCTGTTGTCTGCGGTTGTCAAGTCACATAGTCCCACGAGAACAAGGCTCGTCACATAAAGTATGTGACTTGAGTGATAGCGTCACCTAGAGAACAAGGTCTGTCTAAGGTACGAGCCACTGTTGATTTAGTGAAAAGCATGCCACCACAGACAAAGGAAGTCCACGCGACTGGTTGTTGCCGAGATCGGTCCCGCTAGTTGGGGGTCTCGATAAGGAAGCACACGAGATCGGTCCTGCTACTTGGGAGTCTCGATATGGAAGCACACGAGATCGGTCCCGCTACTTGGGAGTCTCGATAGGGAAGCACACGAGATCGATCCCGCTACATGGAAGTCTCGATAAGTCTCGATAAGGAAGTGCACGAGATTGGTCCCGCTACTTGGGAGTCTCGATAAGGAAATCCACGCAACTGGTTGTCGCCGAGATCGGTCCCGCTACTTGGGAGTCTCGATAGAAAGTTGGAAAGCATGGTCATGATTAAGGAAGGACTTGGTAGATCGAGTTGAGTCTTACATGGTCATGGACAACTTGCGTACAAGGTAAAATTCCTCGAACGATCCCGGGGCACCAGTTTCGTGTCGGCCTAGGAGGAATTGCAGATATTATACGACCTTCATCGGCGGTTCGACTCGATTGAAGTAAACCATTACAATATAGGATACGGGTTATTCGGTAGGAGCTCGTACCTCGCCACACGGATGGTCACCATATGCAAAGATCCAGGATAGCTTGATATTGCTAGGGACCACTCATATAGATGTGTCGACATAAGAGCGGCTATCCGTGTGTATGCCTTTGGATTGCGTCGAGTACTAGTAGGTTACGAGTTGGGTTAACAAGTTATGCTTATTGTAAGCACTAACCTTGAATCGGCACGAGTTAGGTGTGCACGATTGCATCACCATTCTGGAGCCTAAGATTTGGCTATAGCAAGTACACATGCTTCGGCATGAATGTAGCATCGTCTCGAGTTAAGCTAGGAAGGGCCGTAAGACAAGTTGGTTAAGTCTGGTTGATCCTTGGGAGGCACGGCCTCGATCTTAAAGCACGATCAAGTCTATTGGCACGACCAGCACGAGTCGTACCTTGAGATCATTGGCACGAGAATGGTCTAGAGGCACATAGAACAAGTAGAAGTCTTGGCACGGCCGAGTTGCATAAGTTTCTACTCGACGAGGCACTGCCTCGAATACATTAAAATCACGAATAGAGTATAGCATGACCATGTCGTTGTATTGCCAAGTATAGGCCAAGACGTCTTTGTCCTAAAATTGATCCTAAGGCAAGACTAGAAAGACAATCAAAAAGGGATTAAGCTGCACAAAGTAAATGAACGTGTCGATTTTGTATGGATGGGCGAGGAGCTCACTCTACCAGTATAGTTGAGTACTGACACCCACATAGTTTTCATGTGCAGGCACAGGTAGAAGCTCATGGCGCAGAGCTCGCTTGGATGCATCGAGGCACGGAGCTCCTTGGCGATTCGAAGCGTGCGGCCACGTGGAGTCATGACTTATACGGGACATAATGTATGGACATTGCCTTTCGAAGCATCCGCTGGCTCAAGCATTGTATCGAAAGATGAGAGACAGCAGAGTGACTTGTAAAATGAGAGAAAAGTGAGCTTGAAAGACATGTAACCATGGCCTTGTGCCCTATTGTAATCTTATTGTTCAATATCAATAAAGAGCACTTTTGAATAACTTGTGTTTTTCTTCTAAATTTCTGTTGCATGTTCAATCCTCTGCTTGGAACTTCTGTACGATGACCCCGTCGCAGCTGCTGTAATCGGCCGTTATAAAATTGCCTTACATGAGAGCAATCTAGGCTCGTGCGGCATCACGCCTTAGCAAGGACGATCGCTCCTACGAGAGCGGGGCATGAGACGCATCAACTGCAATAGCATCTTCACTGCCGTCAAAGAAGGGACGGTTCAAGCGCTTGAAGCTGTTGGCTGCATTGTTCCCTTGGTAACTGACTCTTCCTATAGCATCTTGTACTTTCTGGTACAGGGAATCACCCCGACGATCTTATGACGCAAAAAATTCTCGGATGAGCCCTACAAGGACTCCATTGTCAGGCTCTACAGACTGGACTGGCGACTCTTGATCTCTGAAAGGCATAACTCGGGATGTTGCTCCTGAGTGCTGGGCTTGGTCCCCAGGGTGTGGCTGGTTCATCGAGGGTTCTCCTCCCAGCTGATCGGTAGGACCAGGAGCAATGCCACTGAAAAAATAACATGGGGAAAAATAAGGAAGGACCAAGATAGATCGAGGATTTAAGCATGTGATCAGGTCAAGATTTTAGAAAGATTAGAAGACACGAGTAGAGATCAAAGGCGAGTGTTGATTGAGACATCTATCAGGTAAAACCCTCACACATCTTGATTTACAAGACCTGCATGGGCTACCACATAAACCGTATCACACCCCAGAACTAGAATACTGGAGAGCGGGGGACAGACACAGCCAGCTATGTACATTAAAGTGCATCCCACATCACAATATGGTCACGGCTGTCTAGATGCGTGAGGGTTCATCTACAAGCCATCAGTCTCTTAAGGTCAAGAATAAGCCTAGTGTCTGAATCTCAAGCAAGTAAACACATGTTACAAGATAGTAGATCATCATACATACAAAGTAAGGCGTCCCATACATTACATATTCAGATGATCATGAAGCTAGTCATACAAAATACGAAGACTAGCAAGAGTTTAAGTCATACATGATCAATCCTAGGATTTGTCAATCATGTTACAGCCCATAGGCAGACATAAAATATAAGTTTTCAACACGAGCTAACACTTGCTTGGCGGCCAAACGCCTCAAAAGAATAATTTACCATAGAGTGGGAGAGCAAATAAAATCCACTCGTTGCCAGGGTTGCATCTAGTGTTCACCATTTAGCTGGAAGGCTGAAAGATCCTCGGGAGCTACTCCAAAATCTGGCCATACAAAATCAGCTGGGTCAGACCCCAGAAAGAGCAAGTGCCATAAGGGAGACTTCACTTAAGAACTAAAACCAGCATATTAGAACACAAGGACATGAATAATAACAAGAAAAGAACAAGAGTTAGAAATATGATAAAAATGACAAGATAACTAAGGAGCTGTCCCGGAAGCCAAGTTACAACCTGTAAACCAAACAAGGATCGAGGTTGTAACCCTTCACTTGAACATAACTTAGTCTATAATCATTCATCAACAATAATAAGGCGTAAATCAAAATGCACAGAAGTAATCATGTACTGTTTTTAGACAAGCTAGACTAGACGGGACTCCATTCATCAATCACGGCCAAGCAATGAGTACGGATTGATAATTTAACTAACTAGGGTTATCACAAGCCTAATTACTACAAGATGCAATGAGATGTTCCAGCAGTCACAAGCCCTGCAGACTACCCAGTTATCCTTCCACGGGTTGAGAGAGTTGATTAGGTGACTTTGAGGTGCAACACATGACAGTGTGCTGGAAATGTGCCCTACTCGTCGGCAGGCTACAAGTCCACTTGAGGCGCCCAGATAATGGGATTACCTATGATTGAGAAATCTTGTTATAAGCTACTTGATCAATCTAGTCATTAGCTTAGTCAGATTCAGTATAAATCCCTGACCGTGGTAATCAGAATCCATGTCCTAATCATGATACAAGATGGGACATATAGCTTGTACAAGCACAATCAAGAGAAATCACCCACGGTGTCAAGACGAGAGTTACTTGTTACTTGTCAAGATTACTTGTCAAGAGTGTGCCACAACGGGCCACTATTAATCTTATACATGTGTAGAAGCATGGAAAAGATGGAGTTTATGCGGATTATCACTCCATGCGGCCAAGAAAAACCAAGCCATAGAGGGAAGGCTCTCAAAGATCCCATGCGGCCAAGTAAAACTAAGCCACAGTAGGAGTGCTCCTGGAGAGCCCATGCGGCTAAGAAAACTCGAGCCGCAGAAGCAAGGCTCTCGAAGTCCCCATGCGGCTAAGAAAACTCGAGCCGCAGAAGCAAGGCTCCCGAAGACCCCATGCGGCCAAGTGAAACCAAACCGCAGAAGCAAGGCTCTCGAAGATCCCTTGTGGCTAAGTGAAACCAAGCTGCAGAAGCAAGGTTCTCGAAGATCCCATGCGGCCAAGCGAAGCCGAGCCGCAGAAGCAAGGTTCCTAAGGCCACTATGCGGCTAAAATGATTCAGGCTCTACTTTGTGGAGGGACACATGGAAATTTGACCAAGTCTCAACCACCCAAATTTGCTACGATAAAGAAATCTCAACAACCCCACTAGCTGGCAGCCCAAGATCGAGTCTTAGTGTGCTATTACAGACACATGGCCACGTGGCCCTTCATGCAGTCCAAAATCTGTCTTATACAGTAAATAGCAGGGTACCACACCCATGCTAGAGGTTGGCAATCAAAGGCTAGCAAATTTCTTCAAGATCAAAGACTGTGTCTGATACTCCAAGGAGTAAGGCAGACTTGCTACACTTTCCCGAGCCTCCATCGTCACCCCCCAGAATCAAAAACAATTGTACTTAGATTGTTTCTTAGGATTTCTTTCTAGATTCTCTTTTGTACTTTCAAAGTTTGCAATCAAATCGAGTTTCTCTGTAATTCTTGTTTTGATATTTAATGGCAAATACGATGGCGACTCGGCTGGGGACTTTCTTCTCCTCTGATGAGAATTTGGTGACGCAATTCGACGCGTCCAAGCTTGGCTCTACGCAGCAAATGCTTGTTGTTCGTTTTGACCAACAAGCATTCAAAGAAATGATCTCTGAAGGTAGTGCCACCCCATCACAGAAGCGAGCCAACCCGAAGGGAACCCGCAGGACGTCGAAGCACAAAACTGTTGTCCCTTGCCAGGTTCTCGAAGAAACTCCTTCTGCGACCCAAAACGGTGATCAAAGCTCTTTTGCGGCCTTACTTCAGACCGCAGAGAATCCCACTGTCCCCAAATCCAGTAGAGGAAAACACTACGATGCTGTGCTTTTGGGGGCACAAGGGAAACCCATATGGACGAAGAAGAGGCCGCATAAGAAAAATGGGCAGTCTGTCTATGCGGCAGCCAACTCTGGCCGCAGACAGATGGCCTATGCGGCAGCCAATCCTGGCCGCAGACAGGATGCCCCATACGGCCCTGTTAGAAGCTCTATTTTTGACCGTCTCTCATGCGGATCCGACCCCATACGGCCCATTGAGAATGTAGAATATTCTAATTTGGACTCTTCTTACTATGTGCCTTCGGGTGCTAAGTCGAAGAAGTCTAGGGCAGTATGGGCCCAACAAGCCCAGTCAACTGTTCAAGCTGCTGACCGTCAGCGAGCACTGTTAACTGTTATGTGGGCTCCTGATAAAAAGTTGTACAGAACCACCCGCGTCCAGCCCTCCGAGAAAAATGGACAGGGTGGGTCCCAAAAGTCTTCCAATTATGAGCGAGAGCAAGTACTTTTACTAGCCTCGGATCAGGGAGAAAATATGATACCTACGCACCCGTGTGCTTGGGATATCCGAGTCCACAAATTGGATACAAAGGTAGATCAATTTGCTATCGACTTGTGAGAGGTGATTACTCACAAACATAAGGAGAGAGAAGCAACCTTGGCATATAATGAGCCCATTTCAGGATATTATTGCACCCAAGTCATCATCAACTGTTGCGGCAACAAGACGGCAGCACCTGAAGATCGGCAGTCCATTTTCCAATAACTGCACCAGCCAGCACCTGACCGACGACAACTCAAAAAATAGATACAAATTTTGGAAGACGAGGAATTTTCTTTCGCCTCTTGTAATTCAACTCGGAAGGTTCCTACCGGTAAGGAAGAAAAGAAGACAGGCTCATCTAGCCCGACAATCTCAGCCAGCACTGCAAGAAAACTCTCATTTAGAGGATTATCGCCGACAACCACAGGGGGTGTCTACCTAGGCACCCGTTCCAGAAAGAAGCTTCCAACACCCGGGGGTGCATCCTCGACCTCCCTAGGGGTAGATGAAGCTGGGGGTAGCAGTCCCCTCAATGTATGCGACAACCTGGTATTCCAAGAGGATACACAGGGGGCAGCAATCCAGTAGAATTATGCAACAGACTTAGACATCCCCGAGGGTGATCACCTTTGCCAAGATGATGCAGCTTCCTGCACAGGGGGTGGCACCCCTTCCGAATTCGAGGAGGAGGACATTCCGATGTTCTTCGACGATTTCTCTATACGAGGGTACTACACGAAAAGCACATCCTCTACGGTCCCATCTATCTCTCCCCACCTGCGGACAGTGTTTATGGCAGAAGATGATCATGAAGGACCTATAGATCGACAACGTCTAGAAGTAATTGAAGCCATGCTCCTATCCTTGGTCAAGTCAGGGGACGAAATCATAGCTGCCTTGTCGACTCAACCAGTAAGGACGCCTGGACAAACAAGCTTGGGACCCGCAGTCAATGTGGACTCCAACACGATCGCTCCTCCTTTAGGTGACAATCCTCTATGAGCATCCACTCCTTCAGCTGCAGACGAAGCCAAGGAGGCAAGGAGGGAAGTCCAGGAGCTTCGAGCAATATTCAATGTCTGTCACTACCATATTTCTAGTGTGAGGGTATTTTTATCATTTTTGGGGTATTTTAAATTTATTAGAATTAATTAGAATTTATGGGAATTTTTAGGAATTATTTTGGAATTGTTTGGACTTGATTGATTTTGGCTAGTTTGGACCCATGTAGACCAACCTAGGAGCTAACCGTAGTTAGTTAGACTTGGTTAGGTCAAGTGACTCTAGTCTAACCTAGCATGACTTAAGTTAGTGGGTTTGATTCATTAGAAATTGACTTAAGGAATTAGGAATTAAATGGTTTGAGAAATGGCTTGTGATTTTACAAGTCATTTTGTGACTTAACCTAATAGGACTAGCTAACCTAGTTAAAACCCTAACCTAGCCCATCATGGCCGGCCACTATGGGTTAATCTAGGGATTCCTCCACTATAAAACCCCTCCTAAATTCTAGGGCTAGCCCCCTTTCCCTAGGAAAATTATTTCAAGAAGAAAGAGGTGAGTTTCTATCTTTAGAAATTCATTATAAATCCATTTTAGGTCCTTTTTCCACCAAACTAGTTGCATTAGATCCTAATATCAATGTTCTTGCTGTTGGTATTGATTGTTTGCAGGAAGGAAACAATTTGTAAGATTTTGGTGGTTGAGGAAATCTTTCCATTTGGGGCTTTTTCACCCATAGTTCAAGAATAGGTAATCTCCCCATTTCTCCATGGATTTTCATTTTGTCTTCAACAATAGGAAGCCCTAAGGGTCCCTAAGAGTCTGGATAGGATTCGTGTCAGGTGTCATGGGTTTTGTGTCCGTTTTGGACACGTGTCTGTGTCACTACACTGATGTTTGTAAAAATGCCACAAAGGGGCTATTGGTGTTATTTTTGATTTATTTTTGAATAGGAATATTAGTTTTAATCTTGCTTATTGATTTCTGTTTGTATGTGGTAGTGTTCGTGTTGCTTTGTATCACTTTCGTGGAGTGGACACGCGCGTGCACACGCTCGCGCGCGTGCTACAGTGCTCTCCTACCAATCGGGGTCTGTAGCGGACACGACACGACACTATTTAGGATGAAATTTTGGTGACATTTAGGACACGTGATTGACATGACACAGACCAATTTTTAGCTCATCTTATCGAGCGGATTGGGAGAAATCCCACCCGCACCGATTTTATACTGCACTGTGCACTGTTGATTTTTGCCACTGATACGGGCCTCGTGTCCGACACTGACACGTTGTGGACACTGGCCAATGGTCCTATGAGGTAGCCCTATAGGTGGGCTACCTATGTGGGTGACCACGAGACTCCCTCGTGTCTTGTGTCGTACACACGACACAAGTGCACGTGTGCACGAGACAGTGCACTGACAGTGCACTATGTATGTGTTTTTGAGTTCTGTGTATTGGACACGCCGTGTCAGGCTTTGGGTGACACAAAATGGAGTGTGGGGGTTTGTGCACAAGGTTTGTTTCATTTACCAACCAATATTTGTTCATTTTAATTAACTTTTGTAAATGTTTCCTTCAATACCGAAATTGGGACTGATACGAACATGTCAGTTATTTCCAGTTTTTTTTGGTTAACTTTGTCAATAATTTTAACCTATATGAATGCAATTCTCCACATGTTTTACTTCCTAATTTTGTTAATCTATATGTGATCTATCAGATTGTTGAATTTTGGGTAAATTGGCATTGATTTGAGTTCAAATGGGATGGGGAAAGTTGAACCAGAACTGAATCTACATTCTCAGAAAATCTGAGAATATATGGATAAAATCTGAGTTTAGGTGAAATGTTAGGATACTGCAAATGTGTGTAGCTGATTTTGGTGTTTCCTATATGGATAAAATCTGAGTTTCAATATTGCTCACTGCACACACAGTCCTTCACTCTCTCCTCCTGTTCACACATTGCTATCTAGTGTTCACCTGTCACTCACACACTTTTCCTCTCTTGAATACACACACATTTCACTACCTCATCACTCTTACACACAGTTTTTCTTCTCTTGTACACACATACACACTGTTTTGCACTCTCTCACTGCTCACACACACATACCAATCCGAGAAAATACTATGCTATTCCTGCCACACTATGTTCCAGAGATTTAACACCAAATACACACACACATGACACTGTTTTGACACTGTTATTCACACTATTTTGGGTTAATGTAATGCCACTGTTCCTATGTTCCAGATTCATTCCCTTATCCTGAAATACTTGGTCCACAAGTCACAAACCTGGGGGAAGGATAATTGGGTTGAACTGAGTTCTGATGTTTTAACTAAGAATGGGTCTGTCCCTTGCTGTTCTGCACAGCACAGTACACTCTCTTCTCACACATACAGTTACTCATGCCTTCTCTATATGCCTACCTATTGTAGAGTACAATAATGAACCCTCTAATATATGTGTCTATATATAATGCAATTGTATTTTATATATATAAGTTAACATATGCATTGTGATATATGTATGTTCCTATAAATGTATGAGTGTGTATTTTATATATATATAGATATATATATGGTATATGGGGATGCCATATGATAGTACCCATATGGGGGTATGGGTTATACAAGTACATGTATATGCCATATAACTTGGGTATTTACTATATATAGGTAATGTATATACTTGTGTTGAGAATAGGCCTAGGTAGTTTGGTATAGCTTGGTGAGCCTAGATAGGGCTTGTACAACATTATTAGACTTAGTATAGCCTAGTTTAGACTTGGTTGACCTAGTTTGACTTCTAGGGTTGACCAGAGTTGACCAAGAGTTGACTTTGGCCTACATTGACCTAGAATTATGTAGAATGCATAGTAGAACTTTATTTTACTATTTTAGACTTGTTGTGACTTGTGCTGTTCTGATTAGGAGCCAGACACCACTCCTCGGACAGTACGTTTCATATTGGACACTCAGATACAGGCGAGTACATTCTCTGATCATTTCATATCCTGCTTAGAATTATTTCCTGCAGTAGATTACTTTACTGGTACTGTCACGATGGTCACACGGATTGGTACTATATGGATCCCTTCTTGAGATGTTATCCTTAGGGAGCATCGGGTACTTTATGTTCTGTGCGTTTCACTTACATGGCGTATCACTATGCTTCACTGGTTCTTTGATCACTTGCGACATATACTCTTATGATCGCAGAGTCTCCTAGAATCTCTTATCCCATTCACTGGGTATCCTAGAATCTCCTAGAATCACCCATTTATGGGCATCCATGTATCACCCTCCGGGGGCCTTGCATGGAATCATAACATAACCTGGCTGGATCCTTGTATATTAATTGGGGGTACGGGGGAGTAGAAATGGACATGTGAATAATATCCAAGTAGTATCTTATCAGAATCTCTTCCATAGTGTCTTATCAGAATCTCCTATGCCATATACATGTCTATGTTGTACTCTGACTCACTAGTCATATGATAGTTCTCTATGTATAGTAGATATTTCTATTACAGCTTTCTCTCTTTGTTTACATATTGCACTTCTTTCAATACTTGTATCTTACTTTACTGCATGATTATATCTTCTAACCTGTTATGAACTGTTGAGATGTACTGTACTCGCTCCTGTCCTGACTGGACCTGTTGAAAATATTACAGAGGACGAGGAGGAGGCATGCCTGGACACTTACTACGGGGCAGACTTAGATGACACCTGCGAGCTGGACCCTCAGGAGGACCCAGCTCTAGCTGAGGATATCACCCCCGATTGCCTAGACTAGATTAGTTAGGCTTATCTTACTTTATGCAGTCTTGAGACATGTTTAGCTAGACTTTATTTGGAGTTCAGAGTTGTATATATTCTTTCATTCTGTATCTGAGACCATGTACTTCTGGATATTGCTGGGATTATCTTAGACTACCTATCATCTATTTATTTCCTTGAGTTCTATTTCATATCGTGCTATCTCTTTCTTAGTTGTGATTGAGTTTTACTGCTATGTCACCCCCATTCGGGGAGTATAAACTGTTTAGATATATGTTGTTAGATGTTGTGACCTAGGACAGCGTTCTACCGCCGACACTGCGGCGTAGGCTGGGTGTTGTTACGTTCTCGTACCCTCACAGTGGGTGCGGGTCGTGACAATGCCCGAGGCACCTCCCGGGACCTCAGAATACGGTAGCCGTATCCCGTTGCGTGGAGAGATGTTCCTTTTTTGCCACGGTACAAACCATTTCGTATCGATTCTTATGACGGGAAGACCTTTGTTAGCCGGTACATGACGTATTTTGAGGTCACAACAGACTATTTGCCGCATAGTGATGCCATCCTCACACGATTATTTATCGAAGCATTGGAGGGAATCGCGTTCGACTGGTACCGTAACCTTCCGGACAACTGCATCCATTCCTTTGACGGCTTCAAACACATATTCCTGGAAAGATTCTACAAAGTGGGGCATGATATAACAATGTCGTCTCTCATGGACGTTGTTCAGGAAGAATCTTATTTCAACTCCTTGAGAGATTCCTGGGACGACCCTTGAGAGATTCCTGGCTCGTCAATAAGTATTATCCCGAAAAGCTTGCTTCAACTTCTCGACATCTCTATACACCGGCTAGCGGCAACCAACACTGCCATTAGCGGTTTCAACTCAAGAAGGAGCTATCCCTTGGGAAAAATCTGCTTGAAATGTCAGATCGGTGATCTGAGGACGGAGGTTACCTGCTATGTCATAGACGCAGATACGTCCTACAATATCCTCTTGGGGCGTCTATGGATACATGACTATATGATCATGTCGTCCACACTCCACCAATGCTTCAAGTATTTCAGTAAGCACGGCTTCGTAAAGACGAAATTCGTCGACATCGATCCCTTTAAAGGGTTGAGTCTTACTATTCTTCAGAGGCTTGTCTATATGAAGAATCTAAGAAGCACATAACTGCCGAACTGGAGACCACAACAGGGTCAGAGGAATCTCTGAAAATCCATCTCCAGGCCCGTAAACCGGGCAAAGCCGCACCCTTTATCAAAACTTTACATAAATAGGTGCTCGGTTCCCTCGCCCCAGCTGCGCAGTTGGAACCAATGGTCATCAGACTCCCGAGGTCCAGCTAGGAGCCAAAACCCATCGTAGGGCCGATGGTGATCCGATTGACAAAAATCCAATCAAAGGCGATCGAAGATGCGAGGCCCTCTGTGGAGCCGATGGTGATCTGATTGCCAAAATCCAATCAAAGGCAATCGGAAGATGCAAAGTCCTCTGTCGAGCCGATGGTTATTCGTCTCCCCAAGATGAGCCGGCAACCAAGTGTTGATCCGAGGCCCTCAGGAAAGCCAACGCCACCCTTGGTGGTCAAGCTGCCCAAGACAGCGTTCCAACCTCCGGTCACGCAGGGAGTAGCTGAAGAGGAGGCAGAACTCGCAAAATATCTGGTTGCACAGGTTGATAGTCCCTCTCTTGATGATGTAATCCCTGTAGACATAATTCCTTATTTCATCAATTAGAGGCTACCTTTGAACTACCCTGAGTGCAATCTGATGTATCGTGTGGAGCACGATCTGGATATTAACCTGCACACACAAGTGACAACCGTCCATACCGCAAACTGACTTACTCCCATTAGAGGTGCCTACTTCCTAGTCCCAGGCAGAAGAAAATGGGATCACACGATCATCTTCGGCCGAAAGAAGGTCCTCAAACTTTTATGCCAGAAGAGTTCGATCTCGAACCTGACACTGGAAGATTGTCGCTCTACCTGTATAGTCCCAAGCCAAGTACTTCATGCAAAAGCAGGGGTACGACATGGAGACTACCCTAGGTCTAAATTACGGCAACGGCCGACAGTCACCTCTGTAGCTGTCAGCCACGGCTGGAAAACCTCGGGATTATTATAGCAAGTCTAGACACTGTCTCGGTTATGTTACACTAGCAACAACGTTCGAGAGTTCCGATGAGGAATGAGAGTGGCATTCTCACTCATCTGAATCGCCTATATATGATTCCGATGATAGCATCGAAAATATATTCAGGCAAACATTGTCTGACAACATGGCATCCACTGATATTAAAGTAGAAGACGAAGATCTACTTGAACCTCTTGAATTGGAGCCATGGGCCCAACAACTGGATGCACAATGGGAGAAGCGCTTTGAACAATAAGACCCTCCCACTGAAGACGAAGTCATGCAAGTTGACCTCGTCGACGAATCCTCTCCAAAGCCAATCTTCGTCAGTAAAAGCCTGACAGACGACGAGCGGGAGTCGCTATTGCAACTCATCAAAAATATATCGACGTCTTCGCTTGGAGCTATGAAGACATACTAGGGCTAAACCCCGAAATCGTACTTCATAAGCTCAATATTCATCCGGACGCAAAACCAGTCAAACAACAGCAACGGCGGTTCTGTCCAGACATTATGAACTCCATCGAGGCGAAAGTAAACAAGCTTATAGCTAGCGGTTTCATCTGCGAGGAGCAGCACTCGGATTGGGTAGCTAATATAGTACCAGTTATCAAGAAGAACAGAAAGATCCGAATCTGCATTGACTTTTGCAACCTGAATGCGGCGTGTCCTAAGGATGAATTCCCTCTTCCAATCACAGACATAATGATCGATAATACGTGTGGCTTCAAGTGCATGTCCTTTATGGATGGCTTTTCAGGATACAATCAAATCAAAATGTCTCCTGACGATGAGAAGCATATGTCATTTCAAACACCAATCAGCGTGTATTGTTACACAGTCATGCCCTTCGGCCTAAAAATTGTCGGTACTATATATCAACGAGCTATGAGTGTCATCTTCAGAGATCAATTACGCAAGATGATGGAGTGTTACATTGACGACATCATCGTTAAAAGTCGTTCCAAAGATGGTCACTTACACGATTTGAGGACGATGTTCGACCTTATGCGAGCACACAATCTGAAGATGAATCCCACCAAGTCCTTCCTAGTCGTGTCCAGCGGGAAATTCTTGGGCATTATCATTACTTCTCGGGGCATTCACATAGATCCCGATAAGACAAAAACGATATTGGAGATGAGTCCACCGAGGAACCTCCGTGAACTCTGCAGCCTTCAGGGAAGACTAGCCTACATCAGGAGGTTCATATCTAACCTCTCAGGGCGGTGTCAACCCTTCACACAACTTATGAAGAAAGGTGTTTCTGTCGTATGGAATGAGAAATGTCAACGCACCTTTGATGACATTAAGGAATACATGTCGAATATGCCGGTTCTGCTAGCCCCGGTCGCCGGAAAGCCCTTCCTGCTCTATGTACGGGCAATGGAACACTCCCTCGGCACCTTACTAGCACAGAACAATGACGCAGGGCATGAACAAGCCATCTATTACCTAAGACGAATGATGGTGGGGGTCGGAGCATACGTACACCGCCGTGGAGAAGGAACGCCTTGCCTTGGTGTTCGCCATTCAGAAAATACGACACTATGTGATAGGGCAGACCATCCATGTTGTCTCACGAGTTAACCCCCTCAGGGTTCTCATGACCAAGCCGGGCGCACTCAGCTCTCGTCTAGCCACATGGGCGATATTATTGTCCCCCCTATGACATGGTTTTCATTCCGCAGAAGGCTGTCAAAGGTCAAGCCTTGGCCGACTTCTTAGCAGCCCATCCAGGCTCAGAAACAACCAAAATCTATGAAAAAAATCCCAAACAAAGTTATTAATTCTAACAGGACTTCACATGATGCTGTTTGGCGAATGTTCTTCGACGGTACTTGAAGGACGGGGCCCCAAGGTGATTTCATCGCTGGAGTCGGGATAGTATTAATTCTTCCTCTGGATTAGTAGTCAATAGGACATACTTTCTCACGGAACCCTGTTCAAACAATGTAGCCGAATATAATGCGTATGTCATCGGACTCCGACTCGCAAAAGAAGTGGGGGTCGAATACCTAGAAGCATATGGCGACTCGCAGTTGATTGTTAATCAAATCTGAGGCTCATATGAGGTTCACAATGCGGACCTGATTCCTTATCATCAGACAGCAATTGCCATCATTGCAACCTTGGAGGGGTTCTTTATAGAGCATGTAACTAGGCTTCAAAATATTGAAGACGATGACCTAGCAGGCCTCGTCGCTTCTTTGGCAGTTCCAAATCATGCTCATCATCTAGTCGACATGATAGGCCATGAGCCGGTCTGTCCCAAAAACAACGTTCAACTAGGTACAAGTTACTCCGCCCAGATAACCAATGACATACAAGACTGGAGACTCCCGTTCATCGACTTTACAGTCTACGGAATCCTGCCTAAGAATGTGAAAGAAGCGACTTCAATCAGAAAGTGTTCTCTCAGATTCTTTTATGACACAGAAACAAAAATATTATATCGACGATCCTACGACGGGCTACTGTTAAGATGCCTGTCAAAAGCAGAATCCAAGAAAGCCCTACGCGAGGCTCACGATGGCGTTTGCGGGGCTCACCAACCTGGCTCGAAGTTGCAGGACCGTCTCCATCGGATGGGCTATTACTGGCCTACGATGGTAGCAGACGCTGTCGATTATGTAAAGAAGTGTAAGGCTTGTCAGATCCACACAGACTTTATACATCTGCCATCCGAATTCTTGCATCCAATAGTGGCCTCTTGGCCATTTGAAGCATGGAGAATGGACATCATTGGCCTAATCACCCCGCCATCGTCTAGGGGACACCGGTTTATACTTGCAATCATCGAATACTTCTCCAAGTGGACAGAAGTTGTTCTGCTGATAGAGGTAAAGACATCAAACATGATCAATTTCATAAAATATCACGTCATCTACCATTTTGGACTGCTCTGAGGATCATTTATGACAATGGTCCGCAGTTCGCAAGCCATGCTTTCTATCGATTCTGTGACAAGAATCAGATTCAGAATATGGCTTCAACAGCATACAACCCATCGGCTAATGGTCTGGCTGAAGCTTTTAACAAGACCATAATCAAGCTTCTCAAAAAGTTCATATCTTCATACAAGCGCGATTGGAATAAAAAGCTGGGCGAATGCTTATGGGCGTACCGTACTACAATTCGGACGACTATAGGAAATATATCATTCTGTCTGGTTTATGAGAGCGAGGCAGTTCTCCCATTGGAGACCCAGATCCCTTCACTTCGCGTGGTCCTTACTTTTCAGTTGACGTCAGACGATAACTACCATCGACGGCTACAAGAATTGGAAGCCTTAGACGAGAAGCATTTGCAATCTCAACAAAGCATTGAGCTCTATCAAGCACGCATCTCTCGGGCCTTCAATAAGAAAGTCAAGTAAAGGACATTCCAAATAGACAATCTTGTCTTGGTCATTCGCAGACCGAGGGTCATGACTCACAAAACCGCCGGCAAATTCTAGCCCAAATGGGAGGGTCCATTCATCATCGAGACCGTATTCTCCAACGGCGCATACCATCTCACGAAACAGAATAGAGACTTGCTCATGATGCCCATAAACGATAAGTTCCTGTAGAAATAATGGACATGCTGGTACTTCCTCAAACCACCAAATCTTCCAGACTGTCGAGTTATGTACACCAAGTACCTCTGAACTTACACTCTATTAGCTCCAAGTGGATTCACATTGCATCCTCCTGGGTGACAAGTCATATATACAAAATACTTCTGAACTTCCACCCTGATGCTTAACCCCGCCGGAGTTCACCAGGCTTATTGTCATCTCTACGCAAATGTGTCACGACCTGCACCCTAGAGTAAGGGCACGAGAAGTGGGTACGTCCAGCCTACGCCGTAGTGTCGGCAGTAGAACGCTGTCCTAGGTCAATCATCTAACAATATATAAGGTACCTGTACAGTATATACACTCCGAATGGAGGTGACATAACAAAATACAGTCTCAATCATATCTAAGGCAGAAAACGATAAGATAGATAGATAGATATAAACGAATCCACACAAGAGAAACAATAGAAAGAAATCTACGTGTCTATGATAACATCTCCACAAACATCCAGATAAAGAAACTCCCAATATATACAATAATGTATCAATAAAACAAGGTAAGAGTCTAAGCTAGCAGTCTAAACCACTGGTGGCAGATCCTCTACTGTAAGTGGGTCCAAGTCACAAG
>JANAVB010008166.1:0-87602 GCA_029216955.1 Iris pallida
ACCATTCTCCGTCCGACAGATCATTCGGCCTACATACCATTCTCTCCTAATGTAGCCAAATGTACATTCTCCCGTCCAAATGTACCATTCTCCATGATAGAGGACAGAATGGCAATTACACCAAACAGCCAAACTAATTCATGTTCACGAGCCTTCGAAACCAATTTATATAGATTCAAACAAACCTAAACAGCCAAACTATTTAAAATTCACATCCTACAGAATAGTCCTAAATGTACCATTCTCCGTCTTATGTACCATTCTCCGTCCTACATGTATCATTCTCCGTCCTCCACCTCCGTCCTAAATGTACCATTCTTCGTCCTATATGGACCATTCCCCCTACATGTAATCCCGTCCTACATTTACCATTCTCCTCCTAAGTACCATTCGTCGTCCTAAATGTACAATTCTCCGTCCTAGATGTACCATTCTCCGTGGTGAGGAACGGAGAATGGCCATTAACAGTCCCAAAAATTGTTCCAACTAAGTTAAAAAGCATATTAGCACCCAAAAAATGTTAATATAGAAAAATTCTACAGAACCCAAACACCAGACTCGAACCTAGGCCTTCCATGTAAAAGCCAAACAGCACAACCAACTAAGCCTGCAACTAACCCAAAATCCGTCCTATATACACTTTTACAACCTTCATCCATTGCTGACATGTGGGCCATGGCCCACATGTCAGCAATGGGTGAAGGTTGTAAGAGTGTATATCCCCAACTTCCAATAAGGAATAGGAAGAGTCGGTTTGGAACGTGTATATATACATAGGGGTCCCCATTCATCTGAGTAGGTTGCACATTTAACATGGCTCCAAAAGATCATCTGGTTGGGAACCATTGCCAGAGTCTTCTTCCAGTCGTCGCCGAGCCTCTCCGTATGGAGCACCCTCTGCGCCGCCTCCGGCCCATGACTGGCTGGCAGAGGCTGCGGACTTCCTGACCTCCTGCGGGTCACTGGAGGTCATCGCTCGACCTCTTCATCCGGTGCCCAACTTTGACCTGTTGCCGATCACTCCGGAGGAACGGGATTCTCTGGAGAAGAGGGAAGCGTTTCGCCGCCTGTGCCATAGGGCGGGTGTGATCACCCTGCAGGACTTTGCGAAGATCCTCCGCGAGGCCAGTGAGGGCTAGACTTTTTTTTTTTCATTTTTTACAGTTTTTTGTCCTCCTCTTGTATACTTCTCCGGAGAATGTTCCGGCGACGAAGCTGGGATTTAATGAAATATAATATTTTGTTAACTGAATTTGTTTTTGGCTACAATCAAACTTTTACAACCTTCTGACAACTTATACCCATTTGCTAACTATAGCATTGCTCTTTATAATTAAAAAATCTTGTTACGTCAAATCCTATATCAGCGACGATATCCCCATCAATGACTTGTTACGTCATAGAATTGATTATGCTGCCAGCGTCAATCTTGCCGTCAAATCCATCTTAAATATGATTACAAAGTAAAATAGAGGACAACTTTGAGTGTTTCAATTTTACTCTTTTCGAGTGCATAGTCTTCTTATTTCAAAAATTTAATCAAATATTCGAAACATGGAAATATTGATTAAACTTCACATTCTTAAATATGTTGTCAATTTTTTTAAATAAACATTTTCCACCATTTTTTCTGCCAAATTTTTCAATAATTTATACGGAACACGTGGATATATACTAGTAATAATAGTAATAAATTTAATTTTGGAAAGTAGTTTTTAAAATTAGGGTCTCAAAATCCCAATGCTTTATGTAGTGATTTCACATGGATATAACTAGTAATAATAGTAATAAATTTAATTTTGGAAAGTAGTTTTTTTTAATTTAATAGTAATAAATTCGACCGTCTTATACTAGTAATAATAGTAATAATTAATTTAAAACTCAAACTATTCTAATTTTTTCCACTTCCCAAGGTCACATAAGACGGTCGAATTTTCTCTCTACTTCTCTCAACCCTCTTCCTTCTCCCAAACCCTCTCCCAAACCCTCTTCTAATCAAAATGCCGCCGAAGAAACAACGACCGTCGCCGAAGGGGAAGAATCCACAAAGGGATGTGATACAGCCCGAAGGGCAGAACTTGCAAGGGCGACGAAAACCAAGATTATGGTCGCTAGGGCAGAGGCCGAAAGGGCAGCGGCGGAAGCAACGGCGGCGGCAGCGGCGGCGGCAGCGACGATGAAGGCGGAGGCGGCAGCCAAGCCACGTGCAAAAAAGGCTAAAAACACTCATTGCTCGACAAAGACCAGAAAATCTATCTTCGATATAGAGTCGTCGGAAGACTCAACTTATGAAGATCAAAGGCATACTCAAGCGAAGGCTAAGGTGGCAACGGATACAGAGTCATCAGCGTACTCTGTGGATTTTGAATCCTCATCAGAAGAGGAAAATGAAGAGGAAGAGCAATCATCAAATAAGTCCCTAGTTGGAGAGGAGGTAAAAAATTTAAAGACTCAATAACTAAGAAGATTTACATTAAAATTTCAAGAAAAAGGCTGTTATGCCTGAAAGATCAATTAAGATGGATGTCGAAGACGAAGCTTTCCTGGATTTATTGAAATTCTATCAATTGGAGAAACTGAACAAATCCTGTCTTGAAAAATCTCCCAACATAGTAAGAGAATTTTAGGGAAAATGCTGCTATCATCAACGAATTTTATGGATTTGATCCAGTTCCTGAGTTTGATATGAAAGATATTGATAATGTTTCCATGACGGATGCAATTCATGAGATTACAGGTGTTTCGATGGGTGCCAAGACCCCTCAAAATGTATACAATCAATTATCAACTTTGTATAAATTGTTGCATGCCTACGTATCTCAAACACTCAACCCTACTGGACATGAGTTTTCCATCCATCCCGAGAGAGTAAAATTTCTTTATTATATGGGAAAGAAAAAAAGATGGATATAGGTTCCTACATGTTCAGTAGAATGATGCATCTCGTGGGAAAACCAACTGCAAGGATAGCTCTCCCTTTCGGAGGATTTGTATGCTCGATGGCTAATAAACTTATGTCCCAAGCTTAGCAGGGGATGTTTATATTAAAACAAAGGCCCCATGAGAAAACTAACCTTCACTCGAATGTTTGGAAAACGGCAGCAGCTGCAAGCAAACCATCAACATCTGGAAAACCATCAACTTATGGAATAAAATACTAAGGACAGGGTTGATGACCTATACAATTTTTTGCTGCAAACTTTGAGAATGTCTTCAAAGAGATGAAGACTATCCGACAACCAGAAATTGATTCTGGAAAATATTAACCAGATAGAGGTTGAATTTGCTGACCAAGAATAGATTTTCCTTCCCTCGTGAAGAAGGTAAATGGGGCTAGCCCAAACTCTTATGTAAAAACACACTGTGCACATTGACACTTTAATGCTAGCCATCACTTTGATACTTCTATTTATGTTTCTGGATGTCATTTCTACATATAAAGTGAGTCAATACTGACTATAATTTTTCTTAATCCGTCCCTCAAGGTGTAGGTGAAGGATATTTTGAGAAAGAAGAAGTAGGAAAAAAAAAAGAAAAAAACAAGAAGAAGATGGAGACGGCTATGAAGATTCATCTTTTGAGTTTTGAATGTCTCTTATTTCAATTTGGATGTAATATTTGACTTGTAATATGGTTCTGAATATTTGTTGGTCATGGCGGACAAACTAAATTTTGTGTTTGAAATATTGTAAGACTAAACTTTTCGCTTGTACTAAGTGCATAGTTCGTAATTTGTTTTGAAAATGTAATATGGTCTTGAATTTAGTAGGTCTGATATTTATTTGGATTATTGTATTATGAATTATGCAGGTTCTATGTTGAATTACTAACGTGGATTGGGCAGATTACTGTAACGTGGATTGGGCAGATTACTGTAACGTGAATTATGCAGATTACTGTAACGTGAATTATGTAGTTTATTGGACTTGGAATGAAGTATTCTTAATTTGATTATGATTTTTTGGTTGAAGCGTTTATTTGGTTGGCAGTTGGCCTTCATAGATGATATTGATATTTTGGTGTATTCCTTTGATTTGCAGATGCCCATCACAGATTTCATGAGTCCTGGGTGCATTGCTAGGGTTTACAGGTGGCCTCATTAGGATGCATTCCTAGGATCACTGAAACTTTATTTGATTGTAATGTTTTTGCTTTCTGTAAAAAATTATTACATCGATGCCATCAGTATGAATTCGATGCCAGTGCCTCTTCATCCCTTGTTATTAAAATTGTAATCCTGTCTGTTCATCCCTTGTTTTTGAGGAAACATAATTGTAATCCTGCCTGTTCATCCTTTGTTATTGCCATCAGTACATCGATGCCATCAGTATGAAGTCGATGCCAGTGTAATGCATAATGTAATGTAAGAAAAATTCTCTTTGATAGTAGGTTAATTATATTCAAACATTCGCAGAAATTTTGTTCAGCCATACAGTGGAAGCCTGATAAAATGATATTCGGATTATCTTGAAATGATTTAATATTAAATGAATGTACTATGGTAAATGATATTAAAAATACTATAAATTTGGTGAAAAAATATGAGATACTTGAACATTTCCAGTCCTAAATGTACCATACTTTGTTAAAAGCACAGAGTGTCCGTTCTCCGTTTTCAAAGATCAGAGAATGGCCATTCTCCATGTTAAAGGAACGGAGAATGACCATTCTCCTTGATAATGGCCATTCTCCGTGTTAAAAGCAAAGAACGGCCATTCTCCGTCCATTCGCCGTGTGAAAAGCAAAGAGAATGGCCATTCTCCGTCCATTCGCCGTGTTAAAAGCAAAGAACGGCCATTCTCCGTCCATTCGCCGTGTGAAAAGCAAAGAGAATGGCCATTCTTCGTCTATTCGCCGTGTTAAAAGCAAAGAATGGCCATCCTCCGTGTTAAAAGCAAAGAGAATGGCCATTCACCGTCCAAATAAAATATTCTCTTCGAAAAAATTATCATTAGAAAAGTAAAAATATTTCGCCCGATCAATACAGATTTTTTTTTTTAAATAAGTGAGCATGATCCGCCCGACCTCAGAAGCAGGTTTCCTCAGTTCACCACCACTACCGTGACATGTAGCTTTATTAACAAAATATAAAATTATTAGATGAAAAATAAGATTTCTGACAATGGCATGGACAGTAAAATTAGAGCGGCGCCGCTGGTACTTCTTCTTGTTCGAGGAGGTTTCGACGACGTCCGACGCGAAGCGGACCGATTCTTCTCGGTGCAGCTGGTACTCCTCGTTGTTCTAGGAGGGCTCGACGACGTTCGAGCGATCCGGACCGATTCTTAAATTGGATGGACTTTTGAGAGAGTAAATATGAGTTAATTTAGGGTGTTCATTGAAAAAATTAAAGTGAAGAATGACCTGCTAAAGCAAGTTACCAACAGGTCAAAAGTCTAAATCAGCATTAAATGATGTTTCTACACTATTATTCAATCCGAACCATTGGATCAACATCCAACGGTCCAGATTTCGGATGTATCGATACATCCATTTCCAGCGGATGTATTGTAGAACGACCCTATATATATATTATATATATTTAACACATGCCTACTCTTATTCTTGACAAATGGTTGTGTGTGTGTGATACCTGTAGGTTACTGTGGTGAATCAAAACTGAGATTAAAAGCTCAAAACACAACCATGGTATGCCTCATTTTAATATACTCTTATATACATACAAACAAATAGGAAAACCATATATATATATATACATACATATGCTCATTTGGAAGAAATGACACATGGTTTGAAATAGTTTTAATAAATCAAAATCTGGGATTAATTCCCCTCGACCCATTCTCAGCACATATACTTGCAACGGGTGTCAAGAAGGTCTTACTATATATATTATATATATATATATATATATATATATCATAGCTACAAAAGAAAAGCACATGTGCTCATAATTGATAGAAAAATATGAACTAAATCCCAGAGTTGGTTCTCACAAGTCCAAAACCTCATATACATACTAAAAACTTAGATTTTACAAGTTAAATTCCTGGAAAACAAATATCACATTCAAACTCAAATTTTGCACTAAAGGAAAACCCATTTTTCACACAACGACCCAAAATAAGATATACACAATATAAACCCGCGAAACTCGGCACACACATTGGTCTCAACCTAGTGATGCGCTCGGGTACTCCCGGGTCTGAAATCGTGTCCGTGTTGTGTCCACAGAACGCGTATCGGAAAACCCGATTACCGCGTATCAACGTGCACGTATGCGTGCGTTCTCGCTCGATTGAGCGCCGCACACACAACGAAAAACCCCGTGCTTGTGCACATTGCTAGGGGGGTCCTGGGGTAGGTCTAGGACATGGCAACACGGCGACACATCAAGCCGAGGTGACGCACACAGCCCCGCACACACGCGCGCCTGCTGCGCGCACACGCGCCCGCGCGTGCCCTCATGAGCTCGTTTCGGCCTTCGTGGCTCGCTCGTCGGGCCACGCCACGACTCGGGGTTGATCTCTCGGGTAGTCTAGGTATAGGTCTACGCGTCCAAGGTCCTGGAACGGGTCCTCGTCGCGCCGAGAGTGCGAACGAAGTCCGTTTCAGCGACAAAAATCAGCCCTGCGCACAGTGCGGATGAACGATGCACGTCGGATTTCTTCGCGCTCGCTCAACGAGAAGCCGTGAAATTTTAGGAGCATGGGGGCATAGGTTGCCCCCCACGTGCTCAAGAAATTTCAGGCAAAAATATTACCTGTGGATCGAGATACAATACGCTGACGGCAGGGCTTGCACGGCCTCGTGCACGGATCGGTGCACGTGCGTTCGATGCCCGAAACGCCGCTAAAAGTCATCAATTTTCAATCTGTCTTCACAAAATTTTCTTTAAAATGATATTATCTAAACGTTCGTGAAGACAGAATCGAAAAACAGCAAGTTTCGTTTCTTAACGGCATTTCGTCGAACACGTGTCTTGATGGGTCGACACATGTCCGATACCGCTACCAAACGAACTCGAAACGTAACCAAACTTTATGAGCAAGTCTAGGGTACCTATATGGATGCAAATATGAAAAAATTCATAATAACTATGGTAGGAAAGGATTTACCTATTGAGTGTCGAAAACTCAATAAACGGAGTCCCTCGGTCGTCGTGTCGGTCGATTCCCCTCAAGCAATTGCCTCCGCCTCCTCGCTAGTGATACTCCAGTAGATCCTCCTCTTCTAGGCGATGCAACGGAGTTCGTTTGGGGAGAAATAGACTCCGAATGAAGAAAATAGAATTTTTGGAGGAGGAGATCTATTAGGGTTTCACTTGTGGAGGCTATGCTTCACAAATGAAAGAGAGGGGAAGGGGTACTACTGTGGGCGGCCAGGTGGGGGTTTCTAGGGTTAGGGTTTCACTTGGGCCAACTCTCTCTCAAGTAAAAATAAGGCCCAAGTCAAAAGGCTCAAAAAGGCTACCTGCAAAAAGGCAATTAAAAATCATTCAAAAGCCTTCTAAATTGGACCCAAGCCCTAAATGAATTCTAATAGGTGAAAAATAATTTCTAAGACATGGTTAAGCTAGCATACAATGTCCACTAAGGTTAAACCAGTTGGTAGCACAACACAAGTCAAAATATCTAAAAAATCACAAAATGGCCAAAATGGCCAAAATGACTAAAATACCCTTTCTATGAAAAAGTGGATGCTACAAGTCTACCCCCTTAAAATAATTTCGTCCTCGAAATTAAAGACAAACTGCATGATTAAGAAAGGACAAAATCATACCTCAAGACTGGAAAAGATAGGGGTATCGTTCGCGCATCTCATCTCTCTCTCCCAGGTGGACTCTCCTGGAGAGTGATGCCTCCAAGCTACGCGAACTATGGGCATCGATTGGTTCTGCAATACCTTCTTCCGTCAATCCAGAATCTCCACAGGCTGCTCTGGATAACTGAGAGTAGGGCCCACCTCAATCTCGGAATGGTCCAGTACATGGCTAGGATCTGCCACATACCGTCTCAACTGCGATACGTGAAACATTGTGGACTCCCGCTAAGGAAGGGGGCAAGTCCAGTCTGTATGACATGTCACCGACCCTTCCGCTGACAACGAAAGGTCCGACATAGTGTGGGCTAAGCTTCCCTCCTCCACCGAAACGAATAGTGCCTCGAGTCGGTAAAATCCTCAAGAATACCATATCTCCAACCTAGCACAAGCATGGTCTCAATTAACTAAAAACAAACACATGATCAACAAAATCACAAACAACAAATTCTAATCCTAAGTCTAAGCTATACCTCAAACTGCAAAGGTCTCCGGTGGCTGTCGGCTCATTGCCACTGTGTGTCCTGCGCCACGCGAAGTCGATCTCTGATGAGCTTCACCTTCTCGGCTGCATCAACAACCATCTCAGGTCCCAATAAAGCTCGCTCTCCAACATCATCCCAAGACAAGGGAGTACGACATCTACGCCCGTACAACGCCTCGAATGTAATACCAATGTTGGCCTGGTAACTGTTGTTGTATGCCAACTCCACCAAGTGCAGGTAATCCTCCCAGGATCCTCCAAAATCCAGAACACAAGTCCACAGCATGTCCTCGAGAGTCTAAATAGTCCTCTCCGACTGTCCGTCCGTCTGAGGGGGGTATGTAGTACTGAATTTGAGCTGAGTGCCCAAACTAGTCTGCAGACTCCGCCAGAAATAGAAAGTAAAGCAACTATCCCAATCCGAGACAATGCTCACCGGAACTCCGTGTATCCTGACAATCTGCCGCATATACATCTCCGCTAGCTTCTCAGTAGACGTCCCCACTTTAAATGACAAAAAGTGGGCCAATTTACTCAACCTGTCCACGATGACCCAAACCGCGTCTTTCCCTCCTGGTGAACGTGGCAATCCAGAAACAAAATCCATCGTGATGTGCTCCCACTTCTACTCTGGAATGGGCAATGGCTGCAACAGTCCTCCTGGCCTCTGCGAGGCCTTTACCTGCTGACAGACTAGACACCTGGCTACGAAGCGTGCTACTTCCCGCTTCATCCCATACCACCATACATGCTCTTTCAAATCTCTATACATCTTGTTGGCACCTGGATGCATAGTGTACTGAGAGCGATGGGCCTCCTGCATGACCTGCTCCCGAAGCTCTCCTCTAGGCACACACAGTCTGGAATCGTGCCTCAATGTGCCGTCCTCTGCAATGACGAACTCCTCATCCACCAATCCTGCTCGAACCTGCTCTCGGATACACCACAGAGTAATATCGTCGAACTGAGTTGACTTGATCCTCTCCATCAAGTCTGACTAAATCTGAAGGCCCCACATCTGTATCTGAACTCCTGGCACGATCACCTCGATCCCCAAGCTCTCCAAATCTGCCAATAAGTGATGATCCATCGTCAAGCACATAGCTACCGGATACCTACTCAAGGCAACGGCAACAACGTTGGCCTTCCCTGGATGGTACTGCAATGAAATGTCGCAGTCCTTTATCAACTCCAACCATCTGCGCTGCCTCATGTTGAGCTTTTTCTGTGTAACACATACTTCAAGCTCTTGTGGTCTGTGAAGATCTCCACACGCTCTCCGTATAGATAGTGCTTCCACAGCTTTAGAGCAAAGATAAATGTCGCCAACTCCAAATCATGGGTAGGGTAGTTCTTCTCATGCGGACGTAACTGCCTGGATGCAAGGCAATCACTTTCCCATGCTTCTGTAAGACACAACCCAAACCCTTCCTTGAGGCGTCACTGTAGATAGTGAACCCGCCTGATCCTAATGGCAATGTCAAAATCGGGGCTGTCGTCAGTCGCTTCTTCAGCTCATCAAAAGCAACCTGACACTCCTCTGACCAGACAAACTCTGCGTCTTTCCGGGTCAGCCTAGTCAATGGATCTGCAATCTGGGAGAAATTCTGAACAAACCTCCTGTAGTATCCTGCCAATCCTAGAAACCTCCTGATCTCCGTGACTGAACTCGGTGCTGTCCACGCCTCAACTGCTCTGATCTTCTTCGGGTCGACTGAGATCCCATCTCCGGTCACAACATGACCTAGGAAATCAACTCGATCCAAGAAGAACTCACACTTCGAGAGCTTACCGTAAAGTTGCTCCTTCCTGACAGTCTCCAGAACCACTCTCAAATGCTCCTCATGCTCCTCTGGGGTCTTCGAATACACCAAGATGTCATCGATGAACACCACCACGAACTTGTCCAAGTACTGGTGGAACACCTTGTTCATCAAGTTCATGAACACCGCCGGGGCATTAGTTAACCCAAACGGCATTACCATGAACTCAAACTGGCCATACCAAGTCCTGAAAGCTGTCTTCGGAATATCCTCCTTCTTCACCTTCACCTGATGATAACCTGACCTCAGATCAATTTTGGAGAATACCTTCGCTCCGCTCAGCTGATCGAACAGGTCATCGATCCTCGGCAGCGGGTACTTGTTCTTGATCGTGAGGCTGTTGAGTGCCCTGTAGTCGATACACACCTGTACCGACCTATCCTTCTTCGGAACAAAGAGTACTAGCGCACCTCTTGGTGAAGAACTCGATCGGATGAAGCCCTTGTCCTGCAACTCCTCCATCTGCTTCTTCAACTCCACAAGCTCACTGTTGTTCACTCTATAGACATGCTGAGATATCGGCTCTGTGCCGGGTACCAAGTCTATAGAGAACTCCACATCCCTGTCTGGAGGCAACCCTGGCAACTCCTCCGGAAACACATCCATAAACTCAGCTATCAGTGGGTGTGGCACACTCTGCTCCTCTGCTGAAACTACGCATAAAACTCCGCTGCTCTGCTCTGACTCCCGCGTGGTGAATTTGAACTCTGGCTCTCCTGGCATGCTGAAAAGAAATCTACCCCCGCGATAATCTATACTGGTATGATGCCTGCTCAACCAATCCATACCGAGTACAATATCGTAGTTCGGTAACGGCATTACGAGCAGACTCACATCCAATTTTCGGCCTCCCAAAACTACTCTCCGATCCTTGCAAACATAACGACGAGGATAATACCACCCCCAGTCGTGATCTTACAAGTCCTAGGCAATGGTTCATAAGAAAGCTGGTGTCTAATGGCAAATGATACGGACACAAAGCTATGGGAAACACCCGAATCAAATAATGCGAATGCGGAAAAAGAGTCGATAAGAACAGAACCTGCTATCAGATCGCCTACTGCCTCGGTATCCTCTGCTGCCATGGCGAAAGCTCGCCCCTGCTGGCCTCCTCTAGTCTGCTGCCGGTGCTGGACAAACTTCTCTGCTGCTGCTGAGTCGGCAATGGTCCCCTCTGCTGCTCCACTGGAGCCTTGATTCCTGCTCCCTGTCCTTTACGCCCGGAAGCCTCAGGACACTCCCTCAACTAATGCTCCGATGAACCGCAGAGTAGGCACTTGCCTAGCCTCTTCCTGCACTCATTCCACCTGTGCCATGGCTTCTTGCAGAAGTCACAAATGGTGGCCTGCTGCTGATGTTGCTGCTGAAAATGGAGCTTCTTGGCCGGTCTTCCACTGCCACCGGCTGCATATGAATCACGACCTCGCTTCTGCTTCAGCTCCAGATCATCCTCTGCTGCCATAGCTCCCATCAAAATCTCCTCAAATGTAGCATTCCTATTGCTCTTGGTTAAGGACTTGATTTCCTTAACCAAGCCCTTCCTGAACCTCCTAGCCTTCGCTGTCTCGCTAAAGCCCTCCATAAATCTGCCCAGGCGGCAGAACTCCCCAGCATACTCCTCTACTGTCTGGTTTCCTGAACCAGGTTCTCAAAATGTGTCTCCAACGCGCCAAGTGCAGTGTCGGAGAAGAACTTCTTCTTGAAAAGCTTCTTAAAAGCCTCCCAAGTTTGCCCCGTAGTACCAACCCTGGGGTCGGTCTGGTACCAAGTGCGAGCAAGGTCCTGCATCATGCTGCCCGCTGCTTTCACCTGGAGTCTAGCCGGTATCTCTACGAGATGAAAAATCTCCTCTATGTGCTTGATCCAGTCATCCACGTAAAGGATACCCTCCGTACCCTTGAAGTCTCGCAGCCTCATCTTCTGGAAATCTTGAATACCTAGAGTCCTCGGCTGGTACGGCTGGATCTGCCTATCTTGGGGTTGGGCAGCCACCTTCTCCACTGCAACCTTCACTAACTGGTGGGCATTATTAATGCCCTATCTCATGTCCTCTGCCTGGCGTCGCTGCGTCTCCATTATCTGCTGCATGAAGGCAAAATACTGTGCCATATCAACTGTCCCCTGGGGCGGTGGTAACATCCCCTGAACTCCTGGGGAAGTCCTTGGAACCGGTGGAGGAGCACCCCCAAAAGTTGCAGACGGGCCCACCTGAGTTGGAACAAGAGGCACTGTGGTCCCTGGGTCCTGCTGAGTCAGACAAGAAGTGGCAGACCTCTCAGTAGTATCCCTAAGACCAGAGTGCTGCGATCGTGTCTCCACCATCCTGAAAACAGATCAAACAAGGAATCAATTATTGAAAAAGAAGCAAATCATCAAAGGAGGACAGTTGTTTTCAAAAGGAGACAATTAACAGCAAGAATTTGATAAGAGTTTTCCTAATGTGATTGAGTACCTTAACTTATATCTTATATTCTACTGCAGGCTGTAATGATGCTCTAGTTCGAGTATCACTACGAAATCACACTAGTTGTGATATGACCTGCATGGGCCACCACTAAAAACATGTCACGACCCGCACCCAGTGAAAGGGCACGAGAAGTGAAGTACGCCCAGCCTACGTCACAGTGTCGGCGGTAGAACACTGTCCTGGGTCACAATATCTAACACAGTCTAGAATATGCTCCGAATGGAGAATAAAATAATAATAACTCAATCACAACAACTAAGATGGAGTAGAAGAATAATCTCAAGAGAGTCACATATAATAAAAGTCTAGGTGTAAACCACCAAACAAAATCTCAAAGTACAACTCATAATATCTCAAATAAAAGACAATAAACTAAAGTCCTAGACTATGGGCAAGTCCTCAGCGACTCTGGATCCTCCTAGGGTCCACGTCACCAGTGTCATCTAAGCCATGCCATAATAGTAGGGCAGAACTCTTCATCATCACCTGTAAAAATTTAACATGCCTAATCAAGACGAAATGAGCACATATCTCTCACAACAGTTCATATCAGGATTGGACATATAAAGCAAGCTATAGAAAATTATACATGAAACGCTGTAAAGAAAATCAACAAGAGAGAGAATATCAAGACTAGATATGACTATGATAAATAGAGAAATGTAACTATCTACGTGATATAGAGCATAAATTGGTTATGTAAACAGGTTGGGTTGCACATGGATAAACTATAGAGTTGCACATGAATACCTACTGGGGATAATGATCACATAACCAACTACACTCTCCCTGCCCCCAATCAATACACAAGGATCGAGTCATGATATATTATTGCACATGGATAACAACTACTTTTATACATGGAGCTCATATGGTCATGAGTGTACATGAATAACATATGAGTGTACATGGATAAATATGAATACATGGAGTACATGATGAACATGATAAAGTACATGAACATGATATACTCGATGTATCCGAGGGGATAACATCGCATGAAAGGATCCATAGGGTACTAATCCGTGTGAACAACGTGTCAGCATCAAGTATACTAGTCTATAACAAGAGAACTTATCCAAACGAGTATGAAAAGATCAGAGAATGTACTCGCCTGGAAAACTGAACTGCTGATGATAAAGTGTAGCTAAACCGGGGCAATATAAACCTATTTAAAGTATACACATGTCACAACCAAGTCTAAAATATCAAAGAAATAGCTACAATGCAAGACTACATGCTTCTAGGTTCCTTTTGGTCAAAGTCAACCCTTGGTCAACTCTGGTCAAACCTGGTCAGCGCTGGTCAAACCTGGTCAAACATTGGTCAACTAGTCCGTTTACTAATTTTTAGGTTATACACAAGTTTCTAGGTCGTTCTAAGTTCGTTCGAGTTGAATTGGATCAAGTTTGACCCAAAGTTGACTTTTGTCAACTTGGTCGACTTGTCGGTCAATTCGACTAAAGTAGGCTCACAATGACAAACCAAATCTGTCCTAGGACTCCTATGGTTACAACCACAACAATGATCTATTCTAAGATGGGTTCTCAAGCATACAAACTATACACACATGGGAAAAAGATATATACACATGCATTTGCAACACATGCCTACTCTTATTCTTGACAAATGGTTGTGTGTGTGTGTGTGTGTGATACCTGTAGGTTACTGTGGTGAATCAAAACTGAGATTAAAAGCTCAAAACACAACCATGGTATGCCTCATTTTAATATACGCTTATATACATACAAACAAAATAGGAAAAATATATATATACATACATATGCTCATTTGGAAGAAATGACACAAGGTTTGAAATAGTTTTAATAAATCAAAATCTGGGATTAATTCCCCTCGACCCATTCTCAGCACATATACTTGCAATGGGTGTCAAGAAGGTCTTACTTATATATATATATATATATATATATATATATATATATATATATATATATATATATATATATATATATATATATATATATATATATATATATATATATATATATATACATAGCTACAAAAGAAAAGCACATGTGCTCATAATTGATAGAAAAATATGAACTAAATCCCAGAGTTGGTTCTCACAAGTCCAAAACCTCATATACATACTAAAAACTCAGATTTTATAAGTTAAATTCCTGGAAAACAAAATATCACATTCAAACTCAAATTTTGCATTAAAGGAAAACCCATTTTTCACACAACGACCCAAAATGAGATATACACAATATAAACCCACGAAACTCGGCACACATGTTGGTCTCAACCTACGTGATGCGCTCGGGTACTCCCGGGTCTGAAATCGTGTCCGTGTTGTGTCCACAGAACGCATATCAGAAAATCCGATTGCCGCGTGTCAACGTGAACGTATAAGTGCGTTCTCGCTCGATTGAGCGTCGCACACACAACGAGAAACCCCGTGCTCGTGCACGTAGCTAGGGGGGTCCAGGGGTAGGTCTAGGACAAGGCAACAGGACAACACGTCACGCCGAGGCGACGCACGCAGCCCCGCACACACGTGCGGCCTGCTGAGCGTGCGCGCCGGCGCGTGCCCTCGTGCGCGCGGTTCGACCTTCGTGGCTCACTCGTCGGGCCACGCCATGACTCAGGGTTGATCCCTCGGGTAGTCTAGGTATAGGTCTATGCATCAAAGGTCCTGGAACGGGTCCTCGTCGTGCCGATAGTGCGAACGAAGTCCGTTTCAGCGATAAAATTCAGTCCTGCGCACAGTGCGGCTGAACGATGCATGTCGGATTTCTCCGCACTCGCTCAACGAGAAGCCGTGAAATTTTAGGATCATGGGGGTAGAGGTTGCCCTCACGTGCTCAAGAAATTTCAGGCGAAAATATTATCTGTGCATCGAGATACAACATGCTGACGGCAGGGCATGCATGGCCTCGTGCACGGGATCGGTGCATGTGCGTCCGATGCCCGAAATGCCGCTGAAAAGTCATCGATTTCCAATCCGTCTTCACGAAAGTTTCTTAAAATGATATTATCTAAACGTTCGTAAATACAGAATCGAAAAACAGCAAGTTTCGTTTTTTAGCGGTATTTCGTCGAACACGTGTCTTGATGGGTCGACACATGTCCGATACCGCTACCAAACGAACTCGAAACGTAACCAAACTTTATGGGCAAGTCTAGGGTACCTACATGGATGTAAATATGAAAGAAATTTCATAATAACTATGGTAGGAAAGGGTTTACCTATTGAGTGTCGAAAACTCAATAAACGGAGTCCCTCGGTCGTCGTGTCGGTCGATTCCTCTCAAGCAATTTCCTCCGCCTCCTCGCTAGTGATACTCCAGCAGATCCTCCTCTTCTAGAAGAGTGCAACGGAGTTCGTTTGGGGAGAAACGGACTCCGAATGAAGAAAATAGGATTTTTGGAGGAGGAGATCTATTAGGGTTTCACTTGTGGAGGCTATGCTTCACAAATGAAAGAGAGGGGGAGGGGTACTGCTGTGGGCGGCCAGGTGGGGGGTTTCTAGGGTTAGGGTTTCACTTGGGCCAACTCTCTCTCAAGTAAAAATAAGGCCCAAGTCAAAAGGCTTAAAAAGGCTACCTGCAAAAAGGCTTAAAAATCATTCAAAAGCCTTCTAAATTGGACCCAAGCCCTAAATGAATTCTAATAGGTGAAAAATAATTTCTAAGACATGGTTAGGCTCCCATACAATCTCCACTAAGGTTAAACCAGTTGCTAGCACAACACAAGTCAAAATATATAAAAAATCACAAAATAGCCAAAATGGCTAAAATGACTAAAATGCCCTTTCTATGAAAAAGTGGATGCTACAAACCCTAACACATGTTGCCTCTTTATTATCAATATTATACCATGCACACTATGCTTATCGAGTCAAACATGCATTCGCACGGTCTTGGACAACTTGTATACAAGATATTGTTTCCTCGAACGGTACCCGGGGCATTGGGACCGATTCGGCCTAGGAGGAAGCGCTATGTGCTTTGGTGGCACGTGGTCTCGGGACACTCATTCGGATTTGCAACCCGAATGAGTGGCGCATCGCATACCCTACGAAGTCCTATATGTCAACGTCCGAAATGGTATATATTATAACACCAATGGTCATGTTTTAAGGATGCATGCTAATCAATGTCTTGTGCATGGGCGGTAAGTATTATTATTATCATGTATCTTATGCAGGAAAGCTGGATATCGACCGATGGTAAAGTAAACAGTTGTGTTTATCCAATATCATGTTGCCTCAATTATGAATCACTGTGAATTGCTAGTCCCTAATAATCTCATGATCTTTAAAATGCTTGTCATTAAATTTTAAAATGTCGGTTTAGCTGAGTGGGCCAACGGGGCTCACCAGTGTATTTTTATAATGTGCTGACCCTCCTCCACAGGTACTGGAGAAGCCGCGGGCGCACGTCAAAATTAAAGCTTTTGAGTTGCTGCTATTTTCAAGAGTTGTTTTCAATAAAGACGCAAAAAGTATTGCGGAGTTTTTAAGATTGCTGCTTGGATTTCAAAAGTACTAAAGGGGCATAATGTATGGAATGAGAAGTTATTTCATGGCAGCCTATAAATTGTTTTTTTCATTAATAAAATGTAGCCGAAATAGCATTTCAATGAGTACCGAGAAAAGTGTATCTTGGTACAATTATTAATAAAATAAGTATTATTTCTTCCTATACTGCGTAATCAATGTTTCTGCAATGTGGCTATGTTTCCAAATGTTTCAAAGGACACAAATGTGCATGTTCTTGCCTTGTACAAGTGCAACTCCAGACTTGTACGACATCACGCCTTAGCGAGGATGAACGATTCGGTGTTAATCAAAGCGAAGCGAACGATTCCCCGAATCGGTACGTGACACCAGCTCCTCTGGTTGTCAAACTTCCAAACAAGGCCCAGGAACCCACCAGAGTCAGATTGCCGAGAAGGTTCCTAGAAACTCCTCCTACAGACGTCAGCTCCACTGGTGGCCAAGATACGACGGAAGGCTCCCACACCTCCTCCAACGGCTGTTGCAGTTCTCACAGACGAAGAGCTTGGGGATTATATATCTGCCCATACTGAGGCACCCTCACTTGATGATGTAATCACACAGGATAAATCCCTTATTTTATCAATAAAAGATTGTCTTTGAACTAATCTAATCTTTCACATTGGAATGTTATATATGATCTAGATAATGAGTTAGGAGCGTTACAAACACAAGTAATGACTGTCAATAATGTAAATCGGGTTATCCCGTACCGAAGCATCTGTTATGTAGTTTTGCCTAGAATAAAGGACGAAAAACCTATCATATTTGCCAAAGTAGAACATCATCAGAACCTCCTATAGCTGAACCATAACCCGATAATAGTAAAATGCAAATATACCGTTATACCCCTCAAGCGAAATATTTCATCCAAAAGATGGGGTACGACTTGAATAGTGGTAGAGGTTTGAACTATGGCCAAAGGTCGACGCCTTCCCATACGACTTCCCGTTCCAAAGGGGAAACCTCAAGACTATTACCACCGCACTCGTCGGGGAGTGGGCTATGTAACGCCTCCAACAACCCCAAAAAGTTCGAAGACTGAGGCTGTGGTGTATTTTCATTCATCTGAAGCTTCTACTTGGGACTCCGATACCAGTATCGGTCCAATCTTCAGGAAAGTGTTGTCGATTAACATAACGTCCGTACATCCTCCAGAAGAAGAAGACGAATAGACACTGGAATTCTTCAAAGAAGAACCTGGGCTCAACGCCTAGAATCTCAATGGGAATCATGTTTCGAGCAACGGGAGCCTCTCACTGAAGATGAAGTCGAACAAATCGACTTAGGGATGAATCATCACCCAAACCCATCTTTGTCAACAAAAGCCTATCAGGGGAAGATCGAGAATCCTTGGTACAACGTACTATCTACGTATTCGCCTAGAGCTATGAAGACATGCCGTGATTGGACCCGCAATCGCGATGCATAAACTTAACATCTTACCTAATGCCAAGCCTATTAAACAGCAACATCGATGCTTCCGCCCCAATGTCATGGATGCCATTGAGAAGAAAGTAGATAAACTCATAATAATATTCACGAAGGACAACACCCTGACTGGGTAGCCAATATCGTTCTAGTTACCAAAAAGAACAAGAAAATTTAGGTCTACATAGACTTTCGGGACCTCAATTCCGCTTGTCCGAAGGATGAGTTTTCCCTTTCGACTACCGACGTGATGATCGACAACACGTTTGGCGTTAAACACATGCCCTTCATGTATGGATATTCAGGCTACAATCAGATTAAGATATTCCCGGACGACGAGAAACATACGTTGTTCCAAACTCCGAAAGGGATCTTCTGTTACACAATGATGCCCTTCGGATTAAAGAATGCAGGTGCTACGTATCAATGAGCTATGAGAACCATCTTCCGCAAAATAGTCGAATGCTATGTCAACGACATCGCTGTTAAAAGTCGCTCTCGGGGCGATCAGCTGTAGGATCTAAGGATAGTCTTTTTTCTCATGCGGGCACATCAACTCAAGATGAACCTAGCTAAATTCTTCCTTGGGATTTCTAGCGACAAGTTCTTGGGTTTCATTATCACCGCAAAGGGCATTCACATTGACCCAAAAAAGACCAAGGCTATCCTTGACATGTGCCCTACAAAGAATCTAAGAGAACTTTGAGGCCTACAAGGACGTCTAGCGTATATAAGAAGATTTATAGTAAATCTTTTTGGACGATGCCAACCCTTCACCAAACTTATGAAGAAGGGAGTTTCCTACGTTTGGACCCAAGAATGTCAGAAGGCGTTCGACGACATCAAAGGTTACTTTACGAACCTTACGGTCCTAGTAGCGCCAGTGGTGGGTAAACCACTCCTACTCTATGTCCGCGTAATGGACCATTCTCTTGACGCCTTGCTAGCTCAGAATAGTGATGCAGGCCATGAACAAGCCATTTACTACCTAAGCAGGATGATGATTGGGGCAGAACATCGGTACAACCCTGTCGAAAAAGAGTGCCTAGCTTTGGTCTTCGCTATAAAGAAGACTCGCCACTATGTGATGGGCCAAACGATCCATGTCAACTCCCGAGTCAATCCACTCAGCGTCTTTATGACGAAACCAGGAGCATTAAACTCTCGATTAGCTACATGGACAATACTTCTATCACCATATGATATGGTATTTGTTCCACAAAAAGTTGTCATAGGCCAAGCATTGCCCGACTTCCTGGCCCCATACCCAATACCGGAAACATTAAAACTCTACGAAGACATTTCGGACGAGGTGTTAGAATCCAATGTCGTCGAAGAGAACTCAGTTTAGCGGATGTTCTTCGACGGTGCCTTAAGAACAGGCCCTAAGGGTCAGATCGTCGCGGGAGTAGGGGTGGTCTTGGTCTCTTTAGACAACTTGGTCATCCAGCGTGCCTATTCCCTCGTAGAGCCATGCTCTAACAATGTAGAATATAATGCTCTCATTATTGGACTCCAGTTAGCAAGACAATTGGGGGTTGAATACCTCGAATTTTATGGCGATTCGAAACTCATTGTCAATCATGTTCGAGGGCTGTACGAGGTCCGTCACGAAGACCTATTTTCCTACCATAAAGCAGCCCTGGACATCATCTCTACCTTCACCAGGTTCTTCATAGAAGATGTGCCTCGGCTATAAAATTTGGAGGCCGACTCTCTCGCGGGCCTCGCCGCCTCTTTGGCAGCTCCAGTGGGATCCAATACTTCGTCATAGTGATCGATCCATAACTGGTGTGTCCCAAAAACATTTTATGCATGTACCTAAACCACACTTTACAAACAGACACTAATGTCAACGTCAGGGACTGGAGATTTCTTTTTATCGACTATTGTGAAACCCGTAACTTTTTGTTTAATTATATTTTTGTTAAATTGAATGTTGGTTAGATTAATATTCCGATAGAAAATTATTTTTTTTAAAATAATGAACTTGGATTTTTGTTCGTCTGGCCCAGACACAAATTTTGAACCTAAAAATATTTTTTTTAAATTAAATTTTTAGGAGTTAATAAATTTTAACTTTGCTTAAGGAAAAAGGATACTTAAATTTATTGTTTCATTAGCCATGGTTTAGAGCCATCATATATAGCCCAAATCCAAAATATTTTAACTTAATTAACAACCCATTAAGCTATTAAAGCATTACAGCCCATTTTTACTCATTTACAACCCATTAGCTTGGGAAACTTACTGAGTTTTGAAGAGAAAACCTTTCTCTTCATTTTCCCTCTGTAGAAACCGATGGTCATCAGTTTGGTCGTTTCCCCAAACGCCGGCTCGTCCCCTTCCTCTTCCCAAACCGCCGGAGGCTCTTCAAGATCCGGTAACCCCTCTTCTCCTCTCCTATTTAACCCTCTCCCATCCTTCCAATCATCATCACCACTTCCAACCCAAGCCCTAACCTAACCAGCGCCCCTCCCGACGACCGACCGTGCCCCTCGCTGTCGGCCCTAACTCCGACGTCGATCCCAACCCAGTGCCCTCCGCCCGAGGTCAGCGCCTCCCGCCGTCGTTTCGACCCTGCGCGGCCGACTCGAGCCATCCGTCGCTGTTCCCCGCAACCGCGGCGCCCGCCTCCCAGCACCGGCGGACCGCCCTTCGCGTGCCCCTGTCCTTGCAGACCGCTGTTCACAGCATCCTACGGGTTCCGAAGCTGTTGTTTCGATTTTTTCCGTGGCCGATCCCACTGTCCAGCGGTTTTCTGTCGAACCCCGAGCTCCGGCGCCACCCGCGAGTCTTTGGTTCTTTTTGGGACGATTCCCATTCTCTGGTGCTGTTTCCGTCGGATTTGCTCCTAGGCGTGCCCGTGCACTCTGTCAGTGTTCAAGTCCGAGGCATCACTTCGGATTCCTTCGTTTTTTCGGTAACTTCTGTTAGTCCCGTAGTTCTTTTGGTCTATGATGAAATCTGGTCCGGGAATTTTCTTTGGAAAATTCGGTTTTTCGGCTATGTTTCTGGTTTCGGACAATTGTCCTCTGATTTTGGGTTCTGTAATTTTACGTGAACTCTTTGGAAAGAGTTCTGTGGAAAATTTGGTTTTCCGAAAATATTTCGGATGCTGTGGTTAGCCAATATTATTTGGGTTATGATTCTAGAGATTTTTGGCACTTGGCTTTTGAAGAATTTTGTGGCTATTTTCGGGAATTCTGGGAATTAGTTCTGTTGTGGAATTTCCGAACGTTTCGGAAATAATCCTGTGGGTTCCGATGTGTTTTCGGGAATTTCGAGTCTGTTTCGGGAATCCTGATATTATTCCGGGTTTCCGATTTGGCTTGGAAAATTATTTCTGTGGTTGTTTTATGTAAATATTTTGGGTATCCCTGGTTTGGGATTGTTTTGCGGGTTGTAGCACACTTTCCCAGTTTTTGGGTTGACCAAAAATAGAGGAAGTGCTGCCGAAATTTTTATAAAATTATAAAAATGATTTTAAAACGATTTTCGGAAATGACATATTATTTTAGGGCGACGACCTTATCAGTCAATGGGCCCCAGTGAAATGCAAACGCACCGGTCTGTCCGGACGTTGAGGCAGAGTAGCTGTAAGTAAAGATTGGACCAGTTCTGAGACTCATTCTATATTATTTTTAAATTAGAAATTATTAGTTATTATTATTATTATGTAATTTTTGTAGGTAAATTTACAACACTAACATTTTCTTCCTCTTATTTTAATTCATGGAAATGTAAGGGCATAAGCCCATTTATCTATTTTCTGTAAATTTGTAATAAGTAGGAATTTGTTGTGGATTTGCTGGGATTGTGAACGTGTAGAATTAATTAACATTATTATTAATTATTAGTTAGAAATTCATGATTTTCTCATTTAAAGAAAAGAAAAATATATTTATATGTATAATTATCAAATACTAACTTTTTCCCAATAAAATTGATAAAAACAAGTTTTCCGGAATAAAACATAATTTTGGATTTCCTAAATTGTAACGCACTAGAAAAATGTGTTTTGATTGTGTATTAATACAAGATTAAAATTGACTAGGAAACAAAATCTAGAGATTGTAACTATATTCTAGAGTTGTGGTTTCTGAGACATAATTTTCGGAATGTAGGATTTCAAAGAAGAGAGGTGACTGTTCAAATCCAGAAGAACAAATCTCGTCCAACTTAAGAAATTTAAGGCAAGTACGTTTATGTGGATTTACGATTATTTTAACAATTATTTCATTGCAATTTTAAATCACTGTATACACGAACTCTTTCGAGAGTACTGACCGTACTGTTGGGGACTGGGGGAGTAGAGTAGTGGATATGACCAAATCCAAAATTAGAATAACTGACTGTATTAGCTTTCCCCTCTTCACACGGGGACAAGCCATACCGTATCGCTAGGATACTACTGTAACCCAATCCGGTCATGTTCATTACCTATTCATATCACTTTACTGTATTTCAAAACTGTTTCATCTTTAAAAACTATTTAAAAGTGCATGATATTAATTGTCAATTTTAATTGTTAAAATTTGCATGAATTGTACTTTGCTCCTTTCCTGACTGGATAACCGTAGGTACTACTGATGACCTGGAGATGCTGATCAATAGCTATTATGATCCTGACTTGTACCCGACGGTACTTCTAGCTGAGGATGATGTTGTGGCGTCTCCATAGATGCCACTTAGTTTGAGAGTTTAGTTGTTTCTGTGTTTTTTTTTTTAAGTTATGAATCCTTGTATCAAGAACAAGTTTAATTTATCATTTAAATAAATGTTGTGGAAATTTTAGACTCAAATGTTGTTGATTACCTGCATATGGATTACAGCTTACTGCCGCCGTCTCATCAACGGTGCAGGCTGGGCATGATCCGATTCGACCCAAGTATTTGGGGACCGGGTCGTGACAACTATACAGTCTTCAAAATCCTTCCAGATGACCCAAAGGAATTTGTGTCTGTCAAAAGGTGCTCCCTTTGATTCAACTATGATACAACTACCAAGATGCTGTATCGCCGTTCATACGACGAGCTTCTCCTCTGATGTCTATCAAACGAAGAGGCGATCAAAGCTCTCTGGTAGACCCGTGATGGTACATACGGAGCTCATCAATCTAGTCCTAAGCTATATGATCGACTCCGACGCATGGGCTATTACTAGCCTGCCATGATGGAAGATGCTGTTGAGTATGCCAAGAAATGTCGAGCATGCCAATTACACGCTGACTTTATTCATTGACCTTCGGAGTTCCTATACCCTATGGTCACATCTTGGCCGTTTGAAGCTTGAGGAATGGATATAGATGGGCCAGTCGCTCCTCCGTCCTCCAGAGGATACCGTTTCATTCTGGCTATTACCGACTATTTCTCTAAGTGGGCAAAAGCAGTACCTCTCACTGAAGTAAAGAGCTCAAACATGATTAGCTTCATCAAGCATCATGTTATCTACCATTTCGGGATAACCTGGAGGATCATCCACGACAACGGTCCGCAATTCATAAGCCGTGCATTCAATAGATTCTGTGATAAGAATCGAGTCCAAAATATGGCATCAACTGCTTATAATCCGACGACGAATGGATTGGCCGAAGCCTTCAATAAGACGATTGTCAAATTCCTCAAGAAAGTCGTGTCATCTAATAAACACGACTAGAAAGAGAAGTTAGGCGAATGCCTCTGGGCCTACCGTATAACGGTCCGGACTCCAACGGGTAACACTCTATTTTCTCTGGTGTATAGGAGCGAAGTAGTTCTTCCTCTCGAAATCCAGATCCCCTCGCCACGGATGTCTATCGCAAATCAGCTGACGGATGAAGACAATCAACGTCGTTGACTACAGGAGTTAGAGGCGCTTGATGCAAAACGTCTTCTGGCTCAACAGCACATCGAGCTCTATCAGGCTCATATTTCTGGAGCCTTCAATAAGAAGATTAAACAAATAACCTTCCAAGTGGGTGACCTTGTCCTATCAGTCAAAAGGCTAATGGTGAAGACTCACAAATTAGCCGAAAAGTTCGAACCCAAATGGGTAGGTCCCTTTGTCGTAGAGACGGTGTACTCTAATGGTGCCTACCGACTCGCAAAACCCAACGATGACTTATTAATGATGCCAATGAATGGAAAGTTCCTAAAGAAATACTATGTTTAAAGCCTATCAGCATGTATTTCTATGCTACCATATCCCCATCAAGTCTCTATGAAATTGGCAATCAGATTCACATATCTCGATCATCATATGTCTTTGGAGTCCAGCTGCTCTAAGACATTCCCTTGTTATTACCCCAGTAGAAAACATCCAATTCCATATCACCTCTAAATTGTTTTCTATATCCCCACAGAATCCTATCCTACCTCTGAGTAGGATGACTCTAAATGAAAGCTTATCACGTCTACATTACTTCTGAGTAAACATTCTCATTTAGCAACCTCTGTGTTGCTATACTCCACACATAGAACATCTATGTCCTTATTACCTCTAAGTTGTTCTCTATGTCCCTACAGAGTTTGATCTTACCATGTTCGTATAACCTCTGAGTAAGAAAACTCTACCACAAATCTCATGTTTACCACGTCTACATTACCTCTGAGTAAACATGCTTACCAATCAAATCTCTTTTATCATCGCAACTTACCATCTGTACCTAAGACCAAGGTACGTTAAAGATGCTAAGTCCACAAAATCTTACACAAGTTCATGACAAAAATGAACAAACAAAAAGTTATTTATTTATTTTTTTCTTATAAAAGGAAAAAAGGGACTATATTTCAAAATAAGAAAAGGTAAAATATAAAGAGCAAGAAGAAAAGCTAAGCATCGATACACAACTCGTCGATACGGCATTTTAGAGCTTTTGCCCTGGACTAAACATTCTCCAAAGCCTGCACACTTCAAAGTCTTTGAAGGCGACGATGTCAGCATATTTGGTGTCCAGCTCTGCCTTCTTCTCGGTCAGCTAGGCTACATGTCGAGTAAGCTCCGCCACCTTGTGACTAAGTGCGACATGCTTCGCTATTGCCTGCTGAGAATCAGCCACAAATTGGGACCATTGTTTCTGGAGCAGGCAGATCTTATCATCGACTTCCACCACATGCTCACCTAAGATCTTCTGCAGGCTGACTTAGGTATCCATAGTCGTTGTAAGTTCATGCATTTTGGTGCCGGCTTCGACCAAGTCTTGTTCCAGAATGGCTCGACTAGATTTTTAAGCTGACTCAACCTCAGTAACTTCAGCAACCAGTCGACTCTGTTCCTCTTCTATCAAGGAAGAGAGATCATTCTTCCGGAGTTTAGCTAGACGATGGTCGAGCTCGCTAACTGACGCCTCTAAGACTTCATCTATAGCTTCATAGCAAATGTGAGACCTTATGGAGGCAACTTGCGAGAGCGCGGATGTCTTAGCCACGGCAAAAGTTCGGCCCTGCTCCAAAACATTAGATACCCCTTATTCAAAATCTTGTAAAAGGCTTCGACCATAAATTTCACATAGTCGTTCGCCTCGGCCAACGTTTGAGGTGTCATAGGGGGCATTGTCGAGAGTTCCATGGGAGCTGGACGGACATCGGAATCAGACTGTCGAGTTATGTACACCGAGTACCTCCTCAAACCACCAAATCTCTCAGACTGTCGAGTTATGTACACCGAGTACCTCTGAACTTACACTCTATTAGCTCCGAGTGGGTTCACATTGCATCCCCGTGGGTGACAAGTCATGTATACTTAAGTACCTCTGAACTTTCACCCTGATGCTTCATCCCGCCGGAGTTTACCAGGCTTATTACCATCTCTGAGCGAACTTCCTGGTCCTGATTATCGTGTATCACGTCCATATTGTCTCTGATACCGATAATCCCTTGACTTAACACCTGAACCTGACCCAGGATAAAATCATGGTGTTAAGACCGCAGAACCTATCACGTCCATATTACCTCTGTTGGGTTTTGTCTCAAAATCTATTACTTGCACCACCAGTGCGCAAAAGGGTAATAGGTCCACCAAAAATTATTTCTGATTATCGTGTGTCACGTCCATATTACCTCTGATACCGATATTCTCTTGACTTAACACCTGAACCCGACCCGGGATAAAGTCACGGTGTTAAGGCCACAACACCTATCACGTCCATATTACCTCTGTTGGGTTTTGTCTGAAAATCTATTATTCGCACCACCAGTGCGCAAAAGGGTAATAGGTCCACCAAAAATTATTCTTAATTATCGTGTGTCACGTCCATATTACCTCTGATACCATTAGTCTCTTGACTTAACACCTGAACCCGACCCGGGATAAAATTACGGTATTAAGGCCACATAACCTATCACGTCCATATTACCTCTGTTGGGTTTTGTCTTCAAATCTATTCTCGCACCACCAGTGCGCAAAAGGGTAATAGGTCCACCAAAAATTTATTCATGATTATCGTGTCTCACGTCCATATTACCTCTGATACCGATAGTCTCTTGACTTAACACCTGAACCCGACCCGGGATAAAATTACGGTGTTAAGGCCACGGAACCTATCACCTCCATATTACCTCTGTTGGGTTTTGTCTCAAAATCTATTACTCGCAACACCAGTGCGCAAAAGGGTAATAGGTCCACCAAAAATTATTCCTGATTATCGTGTGTCACGTCCATATTACCTCTGATACCGATAGTCTCTTGACTTAACACCTGTACCCAATCTGGAATAAAATCATGGCATTAAGACCACATAACCTATCACGTCCATATTACCTCTGTTAGGTTTTGTTTCAAATCTATTATCCGTACCATCAGTGCGCAAAAGGGTAATAGGCCCACAGAAGTTATCCTAATCTATTACTCGCACTACCGGTACACAAAAGGGTAATAGGTCCACAAAATATTATTCAAATCTATTGCTCGCATCTCCAGATGCACAAAAGGGAAATAGGTCCACAAAAAGTCCTCCAGTAGGATGTCCTTTATCAATCGCAAATGCTGTATTAGGCCCTCTAGTACAAGCACCACATATACCACAAACAAAGAATGGAGTGAATGTATTTTTTATTCAAAATTAGTTGCATTCATAGGATTACATCTCCAGCAAAAAAAAGGGGAGGAAAGATCTGAAGAAAGATCTACTACTCATCAGCAACATATAGTTTGGTCAGTTTGGCAGCACTACGCCTTCGTCAAAAAGCAGTTTCGTAGCCCTCGAAAGGAGTCATATTACTGCTGAGAAGCAAACAAGGCTGTTGAACCTTCTAGAAGCCACACGGAGGAGGGCAAATATAGCATGCTAAAAAGCATCTACAAACGCTAACTTTCTCTCCTCCGCATTGCGGACGTCCTAGGCCCGTTCCTCCAAAAGGCCATACCTTCAAAACAACATCCCTAGTGTTGCTTTTGCCTACTTGGAGAGCCGTAAAAACAAAACTTTTACGACGACGCCCAACCACCGTCCGACTCTCTGATGTATAAAGGTTCTTCCTACCATGTGAGGAAAACCCTTATGAAGCATGGAGAGTTCTGAGCTGTCTGATGTGTGTGTCGAATGTTGCATCTTCACCATATCCAAAATCGTCGATACCGGTCCTGGGGGAATTTGCTAACCAGATCCCTATGGAATATAAAAAGGGGAAGAGGTTAGCAGTCAGAAGAAAACAAAGTGAATGGGCTTTATCTCCTAGTTCATGCGGCCTAGCCACAATAGAACACACGTGGTCCAGATCAAGGGAGAGCTCATGCAGCTCGATCGTGTGGAATCTATGCGGCCCAGATACAGACCGGGTACAAGCCGCATGTACTCTGATACTTATGTGGCTCGGTCCATGCGGCCCAGTCACACAGAGTACATGCGGCACATTCTCCTTGAAGGCCAAATGTGTACTAAAGGCATTGAAGCCATGGCACAGTGGCAAAATATGGTCAGACCAGCGCATAAAGCATGCGACATGGCCATCTGGGTTCAAAGCATTCGTTCTCGCACTATCCTTACCATGGATAGGAGGCTGCACGTCAAGATGAGCAGAGAATGAGTCCACAACTATCAACGGAGAGGCAAGCCCCTTTCCTTTGTTAGTAGCGCCGGTCGACTTGGAGGCTTCGGGGGCTATGGCTGATCGGGAGCGGAAAAAAATGTTAGAAGAAATGAAGACGAAAAGAGAAAGCAATAGGAGTTCTTTTGCTGCCGTACGACCTACATATTTATAGGCCACCAAGAAGCGTAAACGGATAGGCACCACTTCGGTTATCGTGCCCATTAAGAGATAATTGTGACCCTCGGGATTCTATCCTTTATAACCGTCACAGTAACCGAAAGGATAACACCAAATCTAAAAACATAGTTAGAGCATTAAACACAGTAAATGACAGCTGGACAGCCTGGACGAAATCTTCCTGCGGTTTGAAGCTTCCCTGCGGCTTGACGTTTCTTCTCCATGCTTCTTATTCAAAGTATTCCAAATTTGCAATTTGAAAACTTTGAAGGGGGTCTTGTAGAAGCATGAAAAAGATAGAGTTTATGCGGATCATCACTCCATGCGGCCAAGAAAACTAAATCGCAGAAGCAGTGCTCCTGGAGACCCCAAGTGAAACTAAGCTGCAGAAGCAGAGCTCCTGGACCCTATGCGGCCAAGCGAAACTAAGCCGCAGAAGCAGTGCCCCTGAAGACCTCATGCGGCTAAGACAATTCGAGCCGCAGAAGCGAGGCTCTCGAAGGCCCCATAAGGCCAAGGGGACTCGAGCCGCAGAGGGAAAGTTCTCATAGATCCCATGCGGCCAAGTGAAACCAAGCTGCAGAAGCAAGGTTCTCAAAGATCCCATGCGGCTAAGCGGAGCCGAGCCACAGAAGCAAGGCCACTATACGGCCAAAATGAGTCAGACTCTACTTTGTGGAGGGGACACATGGCAATTTGACCAAGTCTCAACCACCCAGATCCGCTACAATAAAATCTCAACAACCCCTACCAGCTGGTAGCCCAAGATCGAGTCTTTTTGTGCTGTTACAGACACGTATCCACATGGTCCTTTATGCGGCCCAAATCTGCTATTGCAGGAATCACTATAAATAGCAGGGTACTACACCCGTGCTAAAGGTTGGCAATCAAAGGCTGGCAAATTTCTTCAAGTGCAAAGACTGCGTCTGATAGTCCAAGGAGTAAGGCAGAGTTGCTACACTTTCCCGAGCCTCTATCGTCACCCCCAGAATCAAAAACTAAACAATTGTACTTAGATTGTTTCCTAGGATTTCTTTCTAGGCTTTCTTTTGTACAAGTGAGTTTGCAATCAAGTTCAATTCCTCTGTAATTTTTGTTCTTGATATTTAATGGCAAACACGGTGCAAGGGCGAGTGCGTCGTTGTTGGTTAGAAATCTTGCCACGAAACAAAACACGAAGAAAGCCTAGAAAGAAATCCTATTTGCATGCTTATGAAATTCTTCGATAACATGCTTGCCATGATAACATGCTTTATCGCTTTCGTATATGCCATGAAATCGACCCTAAGGAGAATATAGCAAGATCATAAGCTAAGTTGCAGGATTCAACATAAATACTAAATATCGGCTTAGAAAGTGGGTCTTTTCATCAGTACATGTGAGGACGAACGTACTGATCCCCCACCAGCTTTCATGCAGGGTGCAGGGAATAACCGAGAAAATCCTCGGAACAGGTAGAGGAGGACCCCCAAAAGCAGCAAATACTCCCATGTGAGCAGACATAAGGAGTTGAGCAGTCCTAACTGCATGCTGAACCAGACGAGTGGTAGCATACCTCTCAGCAACAGTCTCTGGAACAGAGCGGTGTGATCGAGTCTTCGGCGGCATCCTGAGGACAGATCAAATAAGAGGACAATAACGGGGCAAGGATGATATTATGAAAGAAGGACAAGATTATTCAGATTTAAACAAGTATAAGTAGATTCAAATATATGAAATTCCTAGTTGTGATTGAGTATCCCCTCTCTCTATAAGAGATACGCACTACCACGACATCGTACTAATACGAATCTCGACCTACATGGGCCACTACTAAAAATATGTCACGACCCATACCTGGTATAGGGGCATGAGTGCGTAACAGCGCCCAGCCTACACCGTAGAATCGGCGGTAGAAGACTGTCTAGGTCGCTAAATAACTATCTCACACAATAATATAATGTACCTGTCATAGATCTCAACTCCGAATGGAGGACAAGTATAAAGATAATATTGAATACTCAATCACAGTCTAAAGTACGATAAGATATCAAAGAAGTCTATATACCATAAAGACTCAACAACAACTGAAATAATATCCAAAATCAAATCTCAAATACAATGTCAAAATCTTCATTACAATACAAGCCAACAGTTCTAACACAAAGTAGTCCTGTGTTGAGTGATGGACGTACTGGTGATTATGGCAGTACTTAGGATGGTCCACCTTTCCCATCTCATCAGGATGCCTGGGTGCCGGGATGGACAGTTTGCCACTCTTCATAAGCATCTCGAAGAGCACCAGCGTATCCTCGTCATTGAAGGAGTAAGTCTTCCTCGGCCTCTACACTTTCGCAGACTTAGGGTTCACAACTGCTGAACCTTTGGAGATGTTGATGGTCATGGCTTGCTTGCATTTACCGTCTTTGGGGTTGTTGCTGGACGAGCGTCTCCCCTTGTCTTCCGGCACAGGAAAGTGTAGCCCCAGGAGGTGCGCATCCTGGGCTTTCCTTTGTGCGATATTCGCCTCTGTAATGAAAGGGGTCTACTCCGTGCAGGGAGCACTGTGCCATAATTTTATAGCGGGTAACATGTTCTTACGACAGGAGTTCATAAACATGGGCTCGAGCATGCCGGGTGGCAATCTGAGGGCTGCCTGAAGGAAGTGCTTGATGTATGCACGGACATGCTCTTTCTCCCTCTGGACTCATATCTATGCCTCCTTCGTAGAATCGGTCCACGAACCGAGTCTTCAGGTCTTCAAATGACGAGGTGCAGTCGTTTGGAAGACTGCAAAACCACTCATAGGCTACCCCTTGCAGGGTTTCTATGAATATGTTGGACACGAGGGCATCATCCTTGGCCAGGTGCCCCTTTACTGAGGCAAAGTACCTCAAGTATTGTCGGGGAAACCCCTTCACTTGATAAGGTATAAGCGTCTGCAGATTGTATTTGGGAGGATAGACGATGTTGTCCCACTCGGCAGGGTATGGCTGCCGGATCCCCATCTTTCGGAGCATTGCTTGCTTCTCCTTGGCATCATGGCGAGCATACAGCTCCTTGATGGCATGTTGTATGTCGGTCGGCATTGTGGAGCCTGTAGCCGGTGGAGTAGACGAGGATGGTCCTATCTGATTGGTAGTAGGCAACCTTCTGGATTCGTCCTTGGTTGGCGGATCACGCGTAGGTATAGAGGCAACGAGATCCATGCTACTCTTGAGGTCTATTATGGCCGAGGATAGGGTCCTTATGGTGTCCGTCAGCGTATCTAACTTCGTCTCGAGGACTTCGATACGTCTGAGAGCTTCGTTGTTGTCTTCCTCATTGCCATCGACCATGAACACAGACCGAGTGTGAGGGTGACTCGAGGGAGCCGTGGATCCTTCACTTTCTGGCTCAGACGCCTGAGTCTCGCTGTCCTGAGGATATACCGTAAGATTGTAATCTTCTTCGGACTCAGTATGGTTGCTACCCCCGTTCTGGTGACTGGCTGCACCAATGGAGACATCCGTGTCGTATTGCGCCTCGTCAGATTGGAACACAGGATTGTCATGCATGGTAGGAGGCTGGCTACCCCCAATTTTTGACAAGGCACCCAATGCAAATTTGGAACGAGTGCCTTGGAACACACCTGCATCGGGTACCTTAGCTTTACTGTTCTCTGACCTCTTCTTCGGTTTAGCAACCGATATAGAAGGATCCTGTGAGGGCTTCTTGAAAGCTCTGGAACCCTGTGTCACGTAGCATGTGGCGATACGGGGTTCGTCTTCTTTATGGCTCACCGACCCCCTGTTAAGCCTCTGGCGTGGGGTCGGGATGGAGTAGAGTCTCTGAAAGACGGAACGCCTGCTCGACGATGGTGCAGCCGTCTGCTGATAATGGTAGTTGATGGCAATCTGGGTATAAGAGTGCCTTGATTTAGGCACGCCTTGTACATGCAGGAAAGCTGCATGTAAGTACGGTCAGAGCAGGTCTGGCGAGGAAGCCTCCTATCGCTCCTACAGGAACGCTGCTCGCATGTCTCCCTCTCCGTGGGACTTACCGCCTGGCTTAGATTATGCACAGAAGTACAAGGAAGATTCGACTGGTTGAGGCATCGGAGCGCGAGAGCCAGTCTTGTATAGCTTTTCGTCGGCAATGCGTGTTACTGTCAACAGGGGCCTCTGGTCTGCCACTGGTGTCGTACACTTGTTGTACGAAAGCGCGAACCACCTAGGATCTCTTCCTATACCCCAGCGGGTGAGTAGTATTCAGAGTCCGCCGATAGTTTACCTGAAGGGAAAGCAATTATGTCGAAGATGGATCTCCTTACCGGCAATATTCCCGTCGTGAGGGGTTGGACCGGTGTGCGCTTCCTTCGGCCTCGTTCCTTCGTTAGATCAACTACGAAACCACCATCTTCCTTGCCATGCTTTTTTGGGATGGGAATCGGGCGAGGGGATAAGGCTGTAGCATCCAGGATCTTCTCTGTGGCCTTGACGTTGAGGGGGTCCTGAGACGCAGTTCCCGCCATCGTTCTGCTGGCTGCAGTCGCCTTAGGCCTCCAGACACGTCGAGTCTTCTTCGGTTGTATGAACCGCTTCGAAGTCTTCGACTTTTCATCAGAGAGGAGATCTTCAAAAGCTTGATGGTCGAAGCGTACGACCAGCATGTCTTGAGAAGCTCTTAGCAAGTTGTCATCAGATTGCATTGGCCTTCTCGTTGGAGGAGAAGGTAGTCCCCAGCAGAGTCGCCATTTTATTCGACGTAACAAAAGGTTGAACAAACTTTTTATTTTATTGAATGTATAAGGTATCTGTGTACAAAGAAGGAAGTCCTAAATAGGATATTCTAAGTACAGAGAGAAGAGGTTTCTGGAAAAGTGTGATGATGGAGATCGAGCGATGCAGTGGCTCCTTTATTCCGTTGACGATTTGACGATGAATCAACCTTGCTATGGCTCTCTGGCGCCTTTGATGGGACTCTCGGGTCACCGATCAAGAGGCTGTCTGGATGAAAAGATCCCTTGAAGATGGTTGGTTGGTTCTTTGGTTGATAGGTGGATGAGGGTGGTCGACTCTTCGTGGATAGAGATTGTTGATCCTATGAAGATGGTTGGTTGGTTGGTTCTTTGGTTGATAGGTGGATGAGGGTGGTCGACTCTTCGTGGATAGAGATTGTTGATCCTTTGAAGATTGTCGATTGTCAATGTTCCATCTCTTTTTTCATCCATCTCTTGGATGAAGAAGAACTCCTTCTATTTATAGAGAACTGAGCACATATGCGATGGGCATTAGGCTTCTTGAGATATAAAAGAATCTGTCGTCATTGCACGGTGCGGGCTTCTACGACGCTGACACGTGGCGAACATCGAGATTCCCCTCAAACGAGATCTCTGGTGGTTATAAACATAATCGAAGGAGGTGACACATGGCGCGTGCCGATTTGCTTGCTCGGATATAGCCGAGTAAATCTTGAGATTTTATCCTAGATTTGGAGTCTAACTGATCCTCGTCTAAGATTTAAATCAATTTGATATGATATCAATCATGATTTCTTCCCAATCTTCTCTGCAAGAGGCGGTTTAAACAAACCAATTGGGGTGGACCCATGCTTCCTGCGCCTCTGGTGAGGACTAAGTGCTGCTGTGCTTCTGGAGCGACGAGTAGACCGTGCTTTTGGAGACGACAGAACTTCTGTGCTTTCAGACGACGAGTGGACTTGGCTTCGAATGATGACGAGTAGGCTGTGTTTCGGATGAGCGACGAGTTCCATGCATATAGAGCAACTTATGAAGCTGTGTTTCGGGCTAACGGAGTCACTGTACTGTAGGCGACAAGTAGGCTTGTGCTTTAGGTTGACGAGATTACTATGCTTTTGGAGCGACAGGTTGACTTGCATTGGTTGAGATGGAAGTTCCTAAGTCTCTTGTAGAAAAGTGACTTAAGCTTCTGATCCGGAGCAGACGACTGCGCCGTGGGAATGGAGATGGTGTGAGCATATCACCATCCTGTGCCTCATGCGGACACAGGTAAGTAGATGTGCCTCTGAACAGTGAAGGCATTGGCTGCGAAGGGAAAGGTATGACACCCTTGCACGTCTGAGATTGGTGCAGGCAGGTAGCTGCGCCTTTAGAGTGAAGACACTGGCTTCTGAAATAAAAGGAGGGGAGTGGGGCCTGCCACCATCTTATTTCTGAGGTTGGCACAGGAAGGTAGCTGCGCCTCTAGCATGAAGGCTCTGGCTTCTTCAAAATGCTGAGTTACTGACATGCTTCTGAGAGGCTGGCCCACAAGAAAATCAGAACATGCTTCAGTGGAGGTCAATCTTCCAGCGTGTGTATCGAAAAACATGCGCTTCGACGAAGACTGCATCCCTCGTAGATTCTTCTACGCTTCTATCGAATCTGTACTAGATCATTTGTAGAAGAACAGAATTAGTCCCTTATGCATAGTCCTGATGTGTCTATGCTAGACTTTGGTAGACATGACAATAAAGGGACTTCTCTCCATATCTTCTGTTTTGTCTTTTTAGTAGTGAGCCTCAGTCTTTTGCATCTTCTGTGCTTTGGCGAAGGGATGTCTTCAGCTAAGATTTTTCATGCTTCTACGGTCATGGGCGGGATAGTTCTTCTCGTGCGACTTTAGCTGTCGGAAAGCAAAAGATATCACCTTGTTCCGTTGCATCAGCACACACCCCAAATCCTGGCCAGATGCATCGCTGAATATATGGAATCCCTCATTCCCTTCTGGAAGTGCAAGTATCGGGCCGAGATGAGCCATTGCTTTAACTCCTGGAAGAAAGTTTCACAGTCGTCTGACCATTCAAAGCGACTCCTTTCTTGGTGAGGTGAGTCAGAGGCGACGCGATCTTCGCAAAGTCTTTCATGAAGCGTCGGTAGTATCCTGCTAAGCCAAGGAAGCTACGAATCTCGTCGACTGACACTGGCCATTTCCAATCGACAACAGCTTCAACTTTCTTTGGGTCGATTGCTATGCCTTCTGATGAAATGATGTGTCCGAGGAATGCGACGCTGCTAAGCCAAAATTCACACTGCTCTGCTTCGCATACAACTGATTTTCCCAAAGGGCCTGAAGCACGGTCCGCAGATACTCAGCATATTGTCGCTTGTCCTTTGAGTAGACGAGTATATCATCGATGAAGACTACTACGAACTTGTCGAGGAAGGGTCGAAACACCTGATTCATTAAATCCAAGAAAGCAGCTGGGACGTTCGTTAGGCCAAACGGCATTACCAGGAATTCGTAATGGTCATATCGAGTGTGGAAGGTTGACTTCGACACATCATCCGGCTTGATCTTGAGTTGACGGAAGCCCGATCGAAGATCAATTTTAGAAAATACCGAAGCGCCTTGCAACTGATCGAACAGGTCGTCTATACATGGCAATGGATATTTGTTCCGGACGGCGGCTTTATTCCGCTCTTGGTAGTCGAAACAAAGACACATTGAGCCATCCTTCTTTTTGACAAACAATACGGGCGCTCCCCATGACGAGATGCTAGGCCGTATGAATCCCTTGTCGAGCACCTCTTGCAACTGTACTTTGAGTTCCTTAAGTTCTGTAGGGGCCATTCTGTACGGGGCTTTAGAGATCGGTCTGGTATCGGGGAATGTGTCAATGGTGAACTCTATCTCTTGATCAGGTGGCATGCCGGTCAGCTCGTCCGGAAACACGTCTGGAAATTCTGCCACACTGTCGGCCTGACCCGCGTTTTCATCATCTTGTCTTATGTCTCGAACAGATGCTAAATATCCTTCACACCCGGAATGCAGTATCCTTCGAGCCGATATTGTCGAGATCACCATACAAGTCGGCGATGCCTTACCACACGAATAGCATAATTCAGGCACTCCAAGTATACGAAAGGTGATCGTCTTTTCGGCACAGTCGATGGTTGTGTTGCACAGACCGAACCAATACATTCCTAGAATGATATCGTAGTCCTTAATGTCTAGGACTATCGTATCGAGACCTACCTTTTGACCACCTATACAGATGATTCCGTCTCCGCAGGCTAAGTTTGCAAGGAGTGACGTGCCCGACGGTATGTTGACGCTAAGATTCAGGCCTAACGGTGTCACAGGAAATTTGTGTTCAGCGACAAAATCCATCGATATAAAGCTATGCGTGGCACCTGAATCAAACAGTACACGAGAAGGTTTATTACTGAAATGCAGTATACCTGTAATGACTGTGTCAGATGCGAACGCTTCATCCCGGGTCATGGCGTAGACGCGGCCCTGGGCATTGCGGCGACGATCTTGGCCATTTTGTGGTGCGGTTTGTGGAGCCCCAGGTGCTTGGCCTCGGTTCTGTTGGTGTTGTGGGCGTTGGTTCGACCCACCTTCTGGGCAGTTGCGTGCGACGTGCCCTACTCAACCGTACCCGAAGCATGCTCCAATTTTCATTAAGCATTCGTTAGCCATGTGTCCCACCTTGTGGCAATGATTGTAAACTACTCGGTTCCTCCCCTGGTTGCCGCCTCCGTTGCTGTGGTTTGGACGCTTATGCGCGTTGTTCCCTCCTGCATGGTTATGGCGCTTGTGATTATAAGTATGCACAGCGCCGGAAGCGACTGGAGGATATTGAGGCTCGAGGCAGAGGGCATGGTTGAGTGACTCGCCCATTGTTTAATACTTGGGCACAGTCAAATGGGAAAAAATTGAAGGCCTCAGGCCCACTTCGAATATCCATGCTTGCCTCGTCGTCGTCGGCAGGTAGACACCAGCAAATCGAGCAAACTTATCGAATTATGTTGCATACTCGCGTACTGTCATGTTTCCTTGTTTTAGCTGCATGAACTCGTTCTCCTTCGCCTGGTCGACCGCAGCAGATAAGTACTAGACTTCGAAGGCCTTGCGGAACGTAGCACAGGAGATCGGCACGGTGGAGTCATCGCGACGGATAGCCTGATTTTGTACCGCCAACCAGTCATGTGCGTTCAATCAAAGTTGAAGTTGGGCGCATGCGACTTTCTTTGCCTCATCGATGTAGAGGAGCTCGAAGTTGCCCTCGATCTCGTCTAACCAGTCGATCACATGGGAAGGGTCTTTGGTACCGGAGAAGGAAGTGTGAAACGCCTTCTTGAAGTTGGTATAGTCGAAGGTGTTATTCTCTAGCGGCAAAAGCTGAGATGATGGCTCCTCGAGTGCGACTTTGATGGGCTGGTTCACAGGTTCAACAGTACGGGTTACAAAGTTCCCGTTGGTCACGATTGTTTGCACCAACTGTTGTAGTGTGTCAAGTTGCCCTTGCTGTATCTTGAACTGCCATTCGAATCGGACTTCAAATTGGGCTTGTCATCTTTCGGACTGTTGGCACAGCTTCTGCTTTCTTGTTGGAATGCTGTGGCCTGCCTCTGCTGCATTCGAGCATATACAACATCCGCTACATAGGATTGCCGGAAGGTCCGGCTTCGATAGGCATCCTCCCCATTGGGTTGATGGAAGGCTCAACTTCGGAACTATGCGAGCCACTGGAAGTCCTCGCTTCGCCCTATGCCCGGGGTCCCACAACTCCTGGGAAAAAGATAATTCTTATTAGTCTCAGAAAATGTCTTGGAATCAGCGTATGGAACAACTCATCTCATCAACACGAGATCAACGGTTCGAGACTAGAGACTCGAGACTGGAGGCCAAGGACGTAAAGCCGTGCATTGATACCATTATGTCATGCCCCGATTCTGAAGAATTGATAGTCGTCCCTAGGGCATGATGTCGTGAGAACCTAGGTTGCGATCGCACAAGGCATAGTCATAAGGTAATCTGAAACACATCTGCTAAGAGAGAGCGCAGACAAATTGAACAACTCATGGAGATAGAGAAACTTTGGATTTTTATTGATAATAGACATCATTTACAGACTCTATTACAATCATACCATGACAACATGACTCGATACAAAAGGAGTGTCGATGAGATAACCGTTCCATACATACATCCCTCATTTACAACAAAAGTATTCCAGCCACCTGGATGTGAGGGATGCCGAGACATGTTCCTTGGACTTGCGGAGAGTCTTCAAAAGTTCAGCGGCGGGGTCTTCGACGCGCGGTTGAAGCTTCAAAGACACGAACGTCGCCTAGATAGTTGTCGCATTCTTCCTGATTTTTGGCACTTGCAAAGAGCGAGGGTCAGCACAATAACATGTACTGGCGAGTGGCTAATTAAACCCAAGCTCTGCATTTGGTTCAAGCAGTTTTATAAAACATGTTAGCTATTTTTGTGATCTTTTTAATCATCCTGATTGATTTGCATGTTAACATGTTTTTAGGCAAGCATATGAAATTGTATACATTGAGTAGCTATCATAATCATCCCGTGTCACGTGCATTAGTTCAAGCAGTGAAAGGGGGGTGAAGGTTACTAGCTATGTCAAGCCATCATGGACTATAGCTTGGTTAGACGGTGACCCTTTCACGGCGGGTAGCGAGCCCTGTGCGAAAGTTCCCGAATCACCTACCCCGATTCATGGCTCCTCCCGGGCCGAATTGGTTCCTTGGCCTAGGCAACCGTTCGAGGAAACTACGCCTTATGTATCAGTTGTCAAATGATCGTTTTGCAGATTCATAAAATATTCTATCTTTTTACTAGAACCTTTAACTTTCTCTTTTGGTGTGAAACTGACCCTTTTCTTTGAACTTAGTCATTTATGCTTTATGCACTTTAGCCGTATCATTGTGATAAACGTTAATCAATTGATCCTTTGGTTTGCATGGGCTAAGTAAATAAGGCATAAGAAAGCAGGCATCAGTTTTTCATGTAAAGCAGTTCGATAGTAAGTGTTTTGTAAAGAATTGTGCCATGATTTCATTGATTCTACACTATGGGCTGCGAGCATTGTTTTTGTGGTTCATATTTGATTATGAACAGAGGGTCGAGGCGAAGAAGGTCAGCCATTTACCTTAGTTTTTGGTTCAGGCAAGGGACTGGTTGGCTGGGCTTAGACGTCGCCTATGCAATCACCGGCAATCGCATAAGCAACTGATTAGAATACTGTATTATTCAACGAATTCAAGACAAATGCGAAGTTCGAAAATGCAAGCCATAAAACTATCAAAAACATTCACGAAAACACATTCACAAAAACCAAAGCCAAAGCAAGTACGTCATGAAAAGCAGAGCAACGGGAGGTCTTTTCTGACTCAGCCGCAGAGCCAATCCTTGAGGCGCAACCCACTGAATATCGGACTTGATTCCGAAAAATCCTTTCCATAACGAGAAAATGATCTTAATTCAATCGTTCCCGTTCGATCGATTCAACTGATCCCGATCTATCGGTCTCGACTGAATCGGTAGCTACAGTATTTCTTTCTCATGCACCCTGTGGAAAACGGGGCACGATATAGGGACAGGGCACTACAATGTGTCAGCTCAATCGTAGGCCAACATTGTAGCTCAAACATATTCAGCACCAACTTTGGGGCGTATCGTCCATGCGCCCTATAGCATCAGCCACATGGCATCCCTATGTGCAAGCTCTCCAGGCGCATATCGGATATACGCGCATAAGCAGATCATTCTGTTGCCTATAAATAGAAGAATCATTCCTTTATCCATACACACACACAGAGACAAAAAATGTCCGATCCTACAAGTAAAAGGCCCAGAGCTTCAACTTGTCGAGCATTCATCAAACGTACCGGCATCCAGAGCAACCCAGACCTTCAGAGAGTTCGAGATCGTCATCAGATCGTCAACGGGGTCAACTTATTACCACTCACTCCATCGACACAGTTCCCAGACGAAAACAAAAGTGTACTCCTAGGACTGTAGGAACCCTAGAGGGGGGGTGAATAGGGTCAAGCTAACTAATCAAGCACTTAGCACAGCTAATTGGCAATTTAAAAATATAAGTGCAAGAGAAGAAGCAATCACAATACCGACACCCGATGTATCCTGGTATCCTCCCTAGAGGCAATCCAGTCCCGGAACTCTCTCCGGATTTAATCCACTATTTGAGTAAATATTTACACACGAGTTTGGATCCGAAGAACTCGCCAACTTCTTACACGAGAGCTTTAATCCGAAGGCCTCTCCGACTTCAACCGAGAGTTTGGATACGAAGACTCTCCAACTTTAACCGAGAGTTTGGATACGAAGACTCTCCAACTTCAACCGAGAGTTTGGATACAAAGACTCTCCAACATCAACCTTTCACAATAGGTTTTGATCTTCTTATACAATAAGATGAAGATCTTACTTTTCAACTCAATAACTCTAACACAATTTGTGGATGGCAAATGAAAGCCTTGTAGAGTTGTTTGTGGATAGGCTTTGGTGGTTTAGAAAATTTTTAGGCTCAAAGCATCATCCTTGAATGAAGGGGTAAGGCTATTTATAACCAAAGCATTGAAAAGAGTCAAAGGCAACTTTTCAGTCAGCGACCGGCATACCGCCGGTATGAGTCGGCATACCGTCGGTATACCGGTCTGGGATTGCAACGGCTCGAAATATAGTCGTTGGGATCATTTAATGCTGGAAATCCGACCGTTGGACTTTCAACGTTACGGAATCGGTATACCGTCGGTATGACCCGGTATACCGTCGGTTTGCCGATTTTGTAGACAGAAACTTTCTGTGAACAAAATCGGTATACCGTCGGTATGCAGCGGTATACCGTCGGTATGCCGGTTTTCATCCAAAAATGATCCTAGACTAATTTCTACCCTAGCTTTCGATTTTGCCATCCATTTCTTGTGTTTACAATTATTCCTAAGACTCATTACAAACTCCAGAAATACTGTAGCAGGTGCAGGCTTCTTCAGAGTCTGAAATGATGATGGCGTGGCTCCGGAGATGTCGTCGGGTGGTTCAGAAAAATCTTTTTATACCATCGTCTTTGGCCCACCATGATTTCTTTATTGCATATGTCCACATTGATCTTGCTTATTGCTTTTCTGCATGTACATGTTAGACGTACAAAGCAATATACATAGTAGCAAGTGTGATAAGTTTAATGCACATTAGGACAATGCTGAGTTTAAGTATAAGTGCTAAGGTGATAGTATAAAAGTTAGTGATATCATAATGATTAAACTTAATTGAATAACCACAATCAAAAACATAGTTTTGATTGGTAACCCGATTAAATTTAAGATAGAAAGCTCATATCACTAATATGTAAACCAATAGGCACATATCACCAAAGGTATAAGTATAAGTAGAAATGCTATAGCGATAGTATAAAGATTAGTGATAATGAAATGCTAAACTTAATAGATTAACCATATTCAAAAACATGATACAATCATTGGGCCAACAAGGACAACGTCAAAGTCCTATATTGTACTTTGTTCTGTTTGTAATTAAACACATAGTTCAATAGAACTGTTGTTCTCATTTACATAGTAAACAATGAGACATGATGGTGTAAACGCGGGTCAGACCGACGTTGTGGCAGAATTTTCAGACGTGTTTCTGGACGAGCTGCTCGACATGCATGCCACCTGATCGAGAGATTGAGTTCAACATTGACACATTACCCGATACCCGACCGTTCTCTAAAGCTCCATACAGAATGGCCCCCACAGAACTTAAAGAACTAAAAGTCCAGTTGCAAGAGCTGCTTGACGAGGGATACATATGGCCTAGCGTCTCGCCATAGGGAGCCCCTGTGTTGTTTGTCAAGAAGAAAGACGGCGCAATGCGTCTTTGTATCGATTATCGAGAGCTGAACAAAGCCACTATCTGGAACAATATCCATTGCCCAACATAGACGACCTATTCGATCAGTTATTGGGCGCTTCAGTGTTTTCTAAAATTGATCTTTGCTCGGGTTACCATCAACTTAAGATTAAGCCGAACGATGTGTCGAAGTTAGCCTTTCGCACTTCATACGGCCATTAAAAATTCCTGTAATGACTTTCGGCCTAACGAACACCCCAGCTGCTTTCATGGATTTAATGAATTGGGTGTTTTGACCGTTGCTCGACAAGTTCATAGTAGTCTTCATCGACGATATACTTGTCTACTCGAAGGAGAAGCGGCAAAACGCTGAGCATCTGTGCACCGTGCTTCAGACCCTTCAAAAAAATTAGTTGTTTGTGAAGCAGAGCAAGCGTGAATTTTGGCTGGCCAGCGTCGCATTCCTCGGATACATCATTTCATCCGAAGGCATTGCAGTCGGCTAAAGAAAGTTGAAGCCGATATCGACTGGAAACGGCCAGCATCAGTTGGCAAGATTCGAAGCTTCCTTGGCTTAGCAAGATACTAACGACGCTTCATGAAGGATTTTGCGAAGATCGCATCGCCCCTGACTCGTCTGACCCAAAAAGGAGTCGCTTTTGAATGGTCAGACGATTGTGAAGCTTCCTTCCAGGAGTTAAAGCAATGGCCTATCTCGGCCCCGATACTCGTACTTCCAGAAGGGACTGAGGGATTCCAGATCTTCAGCGATGCATCCGACCAGGGTTTTGGGTGTGTGTTAATGCAGCGGAATAAGGTGATATCTTTTGCTTCCCGACAGCTAAAGCCGCACGAAAAGAACTACCCCACCCATGACCTGGAGTTAGCATCGATTGTGTTTGCGTTGAAATTGTGGCATCACTATCTTTATGGCATGGCATGCATGATCTATACGGATCACTAGAGCCTCAAGTATCTATTCACGCAGAAGGAGCTGAACTTACGGCAAAGGCGTTGGCTTGAACTGATCAAAGATTATGGTTTGACTATTGACTATACGCCGGGCAAAGGAAATATTATGGCAGACGCTCTGAGTCGGAAGTATATTGTCGCGCTATCCATCGACCGTAGATTGCTACGTGACTTAGAAGAGATGGGAATTGACCTCTGGGTTCGATTCAGGGATATGCAGTTGGCACAGAACAAGATCGCTCAGAAGGATGATCCGTACCTGAAGAAAGTACGAGAGCAAATTTCAACGGGTAGTGTGATCGACTTTGCGGAAGATGAAACCGGCATGCTTCGATTGAAGGATAGGCTATACATTTCGGACGACTCAGAACATAGAAAGAAGATATTGGCGGAGGCACATTATGCGAAATATACCTTGCATCCAGGCAGCACTAAGATGTACAAGGACCTCCGTACGACCTTCTGGTGGCACGAAATGAAGAGAGATGTGGCGTTCTTCATGTCGCAATGCATGGCCTGTCAGCAGGTTAAAGCTGAGCATCAGAGACCGGGCGGAAAGATGCAGAACCTTGTCATTCCAGAATAGAAATGGGCTTATATCACTATAGACTTTGTTGTTGGCTTGCCGAAGATGCTGCAGGGGAACAATGTCGTCAGGGTTATCGTCGATTGATTAACCAAGTCAGCGCACTTCATTACCATTAAAGTCACTTGGAGCGTCGATCGCCTTGCTCAGATCTATCTTGATAAAATAGTTTGGCTGTACGGGATACCGGGTATCCATCATCTCAGATCGGGATGGACGGTTCGTGTCACGCTTCTGGTATAGCCTTCAGTCAGCAATGGGGACCAAGTTTAACTTTAGCTCAGATTATCATCCTCAGACCGATGGCCAAACAGAATGGGTGAATCAGATTCTCGAAGACATCTTATGTCTCTGTGCAATCAACTTAAAGTCAAGCAGGGACGTTTGTCTACCGTTGGCCAAATTTGTATATAACAATAGCTATCATTCCAGCATCTAAATGGTGCTGTACGAAGCCTTATACGGCCAAAAGTACAGATCAGCTATTTGCTGGAATGAAGCCAGGGAACGGCAGATTCATAGCCCGGAGCTGGTGGAACAGACCATGGAGAAGGTCAAGCTCATTTAGGAAAGATTAAAGACTGCGCATAGTCGGCAGAAAAGTTACACGAATGTCTATCGTCGACCCCTCGAATTCCTAAAAGGATCACATCTTTCTTAAAGTGTCGTCCATGCGAGGAGTTACCCGGTTTGGTGCAAAGGAAAAGCTAAGTCTGAGATTTATTGGGCCGTTCGAAATACTCAAGCGAGTCGCTCCAGTGGCCTATCAAATTACCCTACCGCCAGTGCTAGCGGATGTGCATGATGTCTTCCACATTTTTCAGTTGCGGAAGTACATGCACGACCCAAGCCATATGGTAGATTTTGGCCAGCTAGAGCTGAAGGCAGACTTATCCTACATTGAAGTACAAGTCCAAATGTTGGAACACAAGGATAAGCTGCTACAAAAATCAAGCGATCCCTCTCATTCGCGTACTCTGGAGTAATCATTCGGTCGAGGAATCAACTTGGGAACTTGAATCAGAGATGAAGGAGAAATTTCCTTCATTGTTCACGTAGAGGTAGGTTCTATTCTTAAGTTTCGGGGACAAAACTTTTTCTTAGTTGGTTATGGTGTAGTGCCATGTCCCTATATCGTGCCCCATTATCATCCATGAGGTGCACGAGAAAGGAACACTGTCGCTACCGATTTAGTCGGGACCGATAGATCGGGATCGGTTGAATCGGTCGAATGGGAACGATTGAATTAACATCTTTTTTTTATTATGGAAAGGCTTCTTCAGAATCAAGTCCCATATTCAGTGGGTTGGGCCTCGAGGATTGGCTCTGCGGTTGAGTCGGAAGAGACCTCCCGTTGTTCTGGTTTTCATGCCGTTCTTGATTTGGCTTTGGTTTTCATGAATATTTTTGATGGTTTTTATGGCTTGCATTTTCGAACTTCGCATTTATATCGAAGCCCTTGAATAACATAGTATTATCAGTTGCTTATGCGATTGCAGGTGATCGCGTAGGCAGCGTCTAAGTGCAGCCAACCAGTCCCTCGCCTGAAGCAAAGACTAAGGTGAGTGGCTGATCTCCTTCGCCTCGACCCTCTGTTTCAAAATTAATCATGAAACATAAAGGCAATGCTTGTCGCTATAGTATAGAATTAATTAATTAAGGCACGATTCTTTACTAAACACTTGCTAAAGGCAACTCGGAATAACTGCATCATTTTGAGTAATTTACTCTGAAAATGTAAAGTTTTACACCAAAAAGAGAAAAGATAAGGTTCTAGAAATAGAGAGAATTATTTCATGATCTGCAAAAATGGTTATAGACGCTAAAAATTACTAAAAAGAATGTATCGCGCTACTCACAAATAGCTCCAGGAGTTATTAATTAAATAGCGCTGGATATCAAATAGCGCTGATCATCAAATGGTGCTGGACTTTAAATAGCGCTAGCTGATCATGTGGCAAGCTTCCTCGAGAAGCTCAGGTGCTAGTTATAATGACTGACAACACGTCAGTCGAGGAAAATCCTTTCGAATCCCCAACGCATGGCACTCGAGAAGATTGTGTCAGATTTTGTTACAATAACTGACAGGTGCCTCGCGTTATTTATCATTTGGCACGAGGTAATCACTTCCTACAAATTCTATATGAAGCAGATGGCACCAATCAGTAAATTGCGCCAAGCGCCACTTATCAGTTGGCGCCACTTGATCGATTTTCATCCAAAAGCAGTTAGATGACGTGGTGCACATGCCACTAATTTTGAAGAACGTGCACGTGACACTGTCCATGACCAAGCACATCTCTCTCACAGAATGCCACGCATCCTAAGCAGTTAAACCAACCATTCGCACAAATGGATAATGGTGCGCCAATTGCAAGTATGCGCCAATCAGGGTAACTGTTTGACAGTTATCTCCAAACTCTATAAATAGAGTTCCAAAACACTTCTCAATCATCACTAATGATCATAATCTCCTGACTAAGTTGCTACAAAACTCTCCAAAGGCTTTCTTCTTCGACATCGCATCTTCCAAGGGATAAAGTGATCGTCTTCTGATCAGATTCCTACAGTTGTACTTCCCCAGAATCAAATTGTACCTTTGTACTCTTCTTTCTTAGTTTGTAAACTAGTTTTCTTGGAAAACTTTTTGTTCTCGTAAACAAAATGGTGAGACTTCTCGGGACGACTTTCTCCTCTGATGAGAAAGTGACAACTCAATGAGATGTTGCGTCATTCGGCACGACGTAGAAGATTTTGGTCGTAAAGGTCGACCAAATAGCCTACGAAGCCATGATTGGCACTGGGGGTGCCAAGCGCGCATCTACTGCTATCTCCAAATATAGGAAGACTCGCGCCATCTGGACTCCAAAGTCCTCCAGTGCGCCAATCATAGCTCCTGCGCAAAGTAAGGGAAAGTGCTCTATGGCCACTCCCAATTGTTCACCAGTTCTGAACTTGGTGTATAGCATGCCAATCACTGCCTCAGCGCCAATTAAGGAATAGCGCCATATGTCCATCTCTCATTCCTCCTAGAGCGCGCCAACCATGGCCTCTGTGCAGAACAAAGGAAAGCGCCCTATGGCATCTCCTTCTTTTTCCCCAGTCCTAGACTTGGTGAAAAATACATCTGATTATGCATCTGTGCCAATTGATGCTAGAACACTTCTCAGTAGAGACTTTACTTCTCTTGGCAGAGACAATCAAATCGATGCCAAGAAAATAGACTCTATTCAAAGTTCACTTCTTGTTGCCCATCTACGCCATGCCAAAGGTGCTGGAACAGTGTGCACAGAACAACAAGGCATCTTGCCTATTTCTCATCAAGCTGGCTAGCGCCAGTCAAGCCAAAGATAGGATCTCCGTACTTTGCGTGTATCAAAATGAAGGCAGGAAAAACTGATGGTGTCTCAGACAGACAAGCAAGTGGCGCATAACTCTGACATGCACACCTATCTTAATCAGTGCAGAACAGAACCAACTTCATCTAATAAACTGCGCCCAGTGAAAGCTTCGAAAATTAAGAACCCTTCCACTTATGCCAATGAACTCATCTTCTCTGTACACACAGGGGACATGGAAACTTAAGAACATGAACCATATTCCTAACATAATTGGAGAGCATGTACCTATTTTTTCTTTTCGAACTCCTATCACTGTCACTGATCTCCATGAGATTCTTGTACAAAAATGAAAGATTGCAGGATCACCTACACACCTGTAATTCCACATCAGAGTCATCACTGTAATCAACGTCATGATATAGTAATCAAGTGTTGCTGTCAATCACCTAAATGGTCTGTATTGGACCGCTTAAATTACACTCGGACTCCTGAACTATTCATGGTAGACGAAGACGAACTATTATATGCTTTGGTCAACATGACATCCCGTAGCACTGGGGTGAAAAAGTTTAAGACGTAATGCATCCCGCAATCCTAGTCAGCAATACCTTGATCGAATTCGTGACTCCGACGAAAGAGTCTACCAAAACACAAGGTCAAGAAGTTGAGAGTTCTTCGGTCAAAGGACTCTTCCTGATTCCAACCGAGACTTCCTCGGTCAAAGAAATCTTCCCACTCCTCATATTGGGGGTAGCTCTCTACCTAACTTCGATGTCGATATTGAAGACTTTGATCGGACTATCCTATCCACCAGTTCATCTTCGGTGGTTAGAGAAGTAACTGCCTACGTCACTAATAAGGAACAAGTTGTTTCCAGCTTCGCCAATCAAGAACAGCGGATCGCTGCCTTAGAGGCCAACTTGAAAACCATGGCTAAACTTGTTACAAGTATGCATGGCGTGATTGTAGCACAACATACTGTTCCACCGGTTTTGAATCCAATTCCAACCCAAGAATACATAGCAGCATCTGCACCTGTCAACACCGGCTTACGGGTACAATCCCCTCTCAATCCTACCATACCAGCTCAAGCTGCTCCAAGTCAGTCTGGTGCTGGGGGTGGTACTTATCATGCAGTTCCACCTCCCAATCCATCAAACCAATCTACTGCTCCTCAAGAATCAAGGGACCCTCTCGAGGCGGTCAAGCTTCTACGAAATCAGTTTGAAGCTTTTAAGCAAAAGGATGGTCTACATAAGTTAGGGATCAAAGAACCCTATCCGGTAGAGTGGAAGCAGGTTCCATTTCCACCCAAGTACAAGTCGCCAACTATAATGCTATTTGACGGTAGTACATCTTCGAGTCAGTATCTCAATCATTTCAAGGTGATGACTGATCAACTTCAACAGAACGATGCTCTACTCACTAGAGTATTCGTCGAGTTCTTAGGAGGTGTGGCCTATGACTCGTATCGTAGCTTACCAGATGGCTACATAACATCTTTTGCAGCACTAAAACAAATGATCCTGGAATGGTTCTATGAGGGAACAAACGATATGACTATGTCGGCCCTTATCAAGACTAAACAAAGGCCTAATGAAACTGTTGAATGTTTCATAGAGCACTTTCGTCGCGAAGCACTCAAGATGACTTTGCGTACTCTAGACGCATTGACAATAGATACATACAAATCAAACTTGTTACCTATAGTCAGCATGTGGACCCGACGCACACAATTCAAGATTGGGCATCCTTCGTAGTAAGTGTAGTGCCCTGATCCTGTTGCGGAGCACAAATCGGGCTAGCGGCCGAATAGCCGAGTCGGATGAGATTGGCAAAAATTTACTTGGGAAAACTTTACCAGGATCGCGGGATAATAAATTGGGATCCTTTCCTCGTTATGGATTGGACTCTTTTGAAATGATGCTCAAGATGCAGTGGTGCGCGTCTTGGGGAAAGAATTCTATATAAGAGTCGCTTTCCCCGAGACCGTAGCCCTGCTGGTTTTCGATGTCGCTTTCGCTGTTGGTTTGTGTGCATTTTCGTGATTGTTTTCGATGAACGTTTTCATGGATTTACTTTCACTGTCTGCGCATTCATATCGAATCACTGAGAGAAAGAGAAGGGAGTATGCTGACAAGACGTTGGTGCCAATGCAGGTACTAACACAGGAAACTGAGCTTGAGGTTGCGTGGAAGACCTCTTTCTCTCGATAATTCACCAATAAGTGAGTGGCTTTGATCCTTCGACGATCCTTAATCTTTGTGCATAACAAAGGCAGACTTGTTATTGCGTTCGGTGCCTAATAAAAGATGCCTAGTAATAACTCAGAAAGATAATGAAAGATAAATTATCACATGGCTAGGCATATGTTGCAAATCAAATGTTGCCTTGTATGCTGTGATATAAACTGTTGAACAGGTGCAAAGACCCAAACACTGGGCAGTAAGTATATCGAACTTCGGTTCGAAAGAATGGTAACACAAATGAATAGTCCCTTGGTTGGATAAATGAGTATGCGAGCCTACGGCTCAAAAAAAGATGGTAAGATGGCAAGATGAATGAGAACTGTGGCTTATGTACTTAAATTCTGCTATCGTGCATGTATATATGTTTCTTATTTAGTTAAGTTGCGTTCACATGCATGGTAATGGACAACTTGTATACAAGGTATAGTTCTTTGAACGGTCCTCCAAGGCTACGGAACCGATTTAGCCTAGGAGGAACAATAGTGTTGAAGTAGTAGCACAGTGCTGAAGTAGTAGCACGGTCTTTCGAAAACCTTCCGGCCGGGCTAGCTACCCACCGCTGAAGGGGAGCCGTCTGACCACGATGTCCGAGATGGCATGTAGTCAGTGACCTTCATATAGACAGGTGGCATAGCTAACAATGTCTTATGCATGTAAGAGTAAGTGTTACTCATAAATATACAGGGATGACTATTGACCGTGGGTAAGATTCACCAAATTGGTGAACAATATGAATTGCTTATGTTAGAACAATATGAATTGCTTATGTTTCTAACACCAATGTGTGCTTCTTATGTTTCCTATCAAATATGAATTGTTAATGGACCCTAAGGATAGAAAGATCATAAATCAATAGTGTACATTTAAATAATTTACTACTGTTGATTTATGGTTAGATTGGTTACGGCCGCTCACCAGTACATATGTGGCAGTGTACTGACCCTCATCTCCACAGGTTCCAATAACCTAGTGGATAATCTTAGACGTTGAAGGCTTGTTGTCTGACTCTTCAGAAGCTTCACACTTCCTTGAAGTTTCCATTTGAAGAAGAAGGCATTTTGCTGAAGGTGGATATTGCCGAATTTTTAATAAAGGGATATGATGTATGGAACAAGATGTATCTCATTTCAATATTTCTATAAGTTGTAGCCAACTTTGTCATTTTATCTTGGCTGTTTGAGAGCCTTATGTTTTCTATGCAAAGTTATCAATAAAGAGCTTATTTCAGATTCCATCTATGTTCTTCAATTTCTCCGTGAATTTGCTATAAACTCTATTCAAAATGTCTCTTTTCTAAAATGTACACGAGCATGCCTTGTACAAGTGCAACCCAGACTTGTACGGTATCACGTCTTAGCGTGGATGAACAATTCGGCGTAAATCAAATCGAGGACGAACGATTCCTCGAATTGGGGCATAACAGTAAGTGCCAGGACAGCTGAAGACAGTGATGATAAATTCAAGCAGCTAGGCATCCGGATGCCTAACCTTGACAAAGATGAACATCCCACTACCAACAATAGTAATCGTCAAAACAACCGCAAAGGCAAAGAAGCCTTAGCCATCAATGTAGGCCAATCAACACCTGCAATAATAGCACCTCCACAGAGAGCACCACATCCAAAAGGAATATTCCTTTGACAAAGACGACATTCTGAGCATATTTGATTGTCTAATCAAGAGCAACAAACTTCAACAGCCTGAAGCTAAACGGCCAGATGAAGTTGGTAAAACTGACAATCCTAAATATTGTGTGTATTATAGGTTTTGGGGCATCCAACTAGGGCCTGCTACGTACTAAAAGGGAAGATCCAAGAGTTGATCAATGCCAAAGCGATTACTCTTCAACAAGACGAGAATAGTGACTGCTAATGTCGTCTCTCTACAGTTCGGTGACTTTCCTGCTCAGCTGGTACCTGATGGTGTTGTCCCTATTCCAAGGGCTACCTTGGAGATCGTCAACCTTCCGCGACGGTCTTGTACCTCTATCAACTATCAAAGGGAAAATCATGTGGATTAACCCTGACTTGGTCGCTGATTTTGAACCAAAGACATCTGCTCCTTCTACCAAGTCAAGAAAGGCAGCCAAGTACAAGTCATGTTACATGAAATCACTGGGCGGTCATCTTCCATCTTTGGATGCTACATTCGTTCCAGCAGCGGCTCCATCTTCCTCTTCTAAGATGGTATCACCAAAGCCGAAAATCAAGTACCAGTTGAAATTCCATCGGTACAGTCAGCAGTCTCGCGAATTGATGACAAAGATGGATATGATTTACAGAAAGCCCCTGGCTTGAATAATGGTAAAGGGTCTCCTATACCTATTTTTCTACGCCTTCAAGACAATCAATCCCGTGTAGGTATAGAATTTTGGACAGACCTTTCATCCACTCTAAAGAAGATATCTTCTAGAAACAAGACCCGGATGAAAAGCTGTAACATGGTTTCCTTTGCACCAATTCTAGAAGAAGAAGCTAAGACTGGTACTAGGTCTGGAAGGCTCTACCTTAGAGACTACCAATAAGGACAAGAAAATTGTCACTCTTCCTCCTATCATCAATGCCCCTCTAGCATCTTCATTTCCTGTCTCCAATGTTCCTTCGGCATCATTGCCTCAAGTGGAACTTATCCCTCCCAAGCTGATAATAGCTGACAAAGGCAAGCAGCTGGCCAGCTTTGACAAAAACTTAAAGAAAACTACATTGCAAGGACTCAAAAAGCCGTGTAATTTTGACATATTAGCTCAACTGGCCAACACTCCAACAAGATTATCAATTTTCAAACTTTTGTGTCTCTCGAGGGAAACTCGAGAAACATTAAGTGAGGCTTTGATGCAAGCCAATGCTTGTCTGGCATATCTCAAGAAACCAGATGAAGAACCTGTGGCATGTTCTCATTGTCATATCGTGATGGAACTGATTCCCAATATCACCTTCACTCAGGAGGATATGTTACTTGAAGACAATCGACATGACACCTCTTTACTTTATAGGATATGTCGACACAATGAAAGTCGACCGCATTCTGGTCCACTGGATCTGTACTAAGCATTATGCCTAAAACTCTATTGGATGCGCTGAGGATCCCGGTCCATAACCTCTCTATGCCCATAACAATATTGGGGTTCAATTCTGGAAGAAGCGAACCGTTGCCTAAAAGTCCAAATTGGTAGTCTTCGCACGAAAGTCACCTTCTATGTGATTGACAATCACGTCTCCTACAATGTATTATTAGGAAGACCGTGGTTACATGAACATAATATCGTGATCAACTCTCCGTCAATGCTTCAAATATGGTGATGACAAAGGAGAAGTCCAGAAAGAAGTAGCTGATCTTAATCCCATTCAAGGTATTGAAGCATATTATATAGATTCCAGAATGTATAAAGAGGAGTTCATAAAAGTCGTACTGACTATGGACACTGAAGAAGACCGAAAGTACAATCTAGATGAGATCCTGGTAATTCCAGTCAAGGGACGCACTTCTCATCCCTCGTCTTCTCAGACGCTGACCTTTAATCTCTCTCTTTCTACCAAGCATCCTCCTGCTGAAAAGATGGAGCATAGGGAGCTCACCTCTTCGAGGCTCTTGTTCGACCTTCGTCGTAACAAGCTTCCTACTTCTCCTCCTCTTGTTATTAATCTTAGTAAGCCATCCGCCAAGGTTAAAAATACTATTGTAAATGTAGATACAAATATCAATAAAGTAGCGTCTCCTTTATAGTACGTTGATGTCAATTATTACATACAATATTATCTAGAAATTCCGGATAACTTCGAACCTCTTACCCTGGAGGCAATTCAACCTCTTCAAAATGAGGTATCATTAGAACCAGTACAAAACTCATTCTTTTATTCCCTTCCGGAAGAAAGATGAGCATGCTATCTTCTTCAACAAAGGATGAATCAAAAGGCTACATTTGATAGCGACTTTGAAAATGAGATAGCGGGCAAATCCAATTATGTTGTCACAGTCAACAATCCAAATATATCATTCGAAAAATAGGCTACAACTTCAAATCTGGCTTCAACGGTGGTAAGGGAAGACAAACTCCTATTCGTATACCTGCACCAAAAGGAAAGTCGTTACAATATTATAAAACAAAGCATGGGTTAGGCTACACTACGCCAATTATGATCCCAGATATATCTGAGTCGAACAAAGAAGAACGATCTAATTCTTCTGACTCTTCTTCATGGGATTCAGATACCAGCATAGGGTACATCCATCGAGTGACTCTATTTTCCAACATGGTGACCTCTGAGTTCTCAGAGGATGATGACGACTTCACTGAGACTCATGAAGCAGAGCCTTGGGCACAAAGGATAGATACTCAATGAGAACTTTGCTTCGAACAACTTGAACCACCTACTGAGGATCAATTGGTCCAGATCGACATCGGAGACGAAGCTTCTCCAAGGCTGATCTTTATCAGCAAAAGCCTTCCCGAAGCAGAAAAACAAGCTCTGATCCAGCTCATTAGGGAATACATTGATGTATTCATATGGAGCTATGATGATATGTCGGGGCTAGATCCTTAGATCGCTACTCACAAGCTCAATATTTTGCCAAATGCTAGACCGGTCAAACAACAACAGCGTCGATTCCGACCAGATATGATGGACGCCATAGAAGTTGAATCAAGAAGCTTATATCTTGTGGCTTTGTCAGAGAAGAACATCCAGACTGGGCGGCTAACGTAGTCCTAGTTATGAAGAAAACAAGGAAGGTCCGAGTCTGCATCGACTTTAGAGACCTTAATGAAGCTTGTCCCAAAGATGAGTTCCCTCTTCCGATCACTGATGTCATGATCGACAATACCTATGGATTCGAGCGAATGTATTTCATGGACGAATTCTCCGGATATAATCAAATCAGGATAAACCTCGAAGATGAAAAGCATACGTCTTTCCGTACTCCTCTAGGAGTCTATTGCTACACAGTCATGCATTCGGCCTTAAGAACGCTAGTACAACCTATCAGCGAGCCTTGAGCACCATCTTCCATGAATATTTACGGAAGACAATCGAATGCTACATTGACGGTATTGCTGTCAAAAGTCGTCTAGAGGAAGATCACATCCAAGATTTAAGAACTTTTTTGATCTAATGCACTTGTATCAACTTAAGATGATCTCACCAAGTCATTTATGGGAGTCTCTAGTGGAAAATTTCTTGGATTCGTTATTACCTCAGGGTATACACGTTGATCCCGAGAAAGTCAAAGCCATTTAAGAGATGCGTCCTCCTTGCAACCTAAAAGAGCTACGAGGATTCCAGGGATGACTTGCGTACTTCAGGAGATTCATCTTAAATCTCTTTAGACGCTACAGACCATTCACTCAATTGATGAAGAAAGGTATGTCCTTCGTTTGGACTGACGAATGCCAGCAAGCATTTGAAGACATAAAATACCTAATGAACCCTCCAGTCTTAGTTTCTCCAATCACAGGAATACCCTTCTTGATGTACGTTCGAGCAATGGATCACTCCCTGGGTGCCCTATTAGCCCAGAAGAACAAAGAAGGCCATGAGCAAGCAATTTATTATCTTAGCCGCACAATGATTGGTGCTGAACATCGATACAGCCCTGTGGAAAAGGAATGTCTAGCCCTGATGTTCGCTGTCCAGAAGACTCGATATTATATCATGGGCCAGACCATTCATGTCATCTCTCGAGTCAATCCTCTACGAGTTTTGATGAAGAAGCCCAGTACACTCAATTCCACACTCGCTACATGGGCAATACTACTAGCACAATATGATATGGCCTACGTCCCATAAAAGTCCGTTAAGGGTCAGGCCCTAGCCGACTTCTTGGCTACTCATCCAATTCCTGAGACTTCAAAACATTACGATGAAATTCCTGATTAAACTCTAGAATCTAACATGACTTCAGAAGGAATACTTGCTTGGCGTCTGGTGCATCCAGAATTGGACCCAATGGTATCATTATCGTTGGAGTTGGGATCGTTCTTGTATCATCCGAAGGACTAGCTATTCAAAGGGATTATTCTCTAGATAAACCATGTTCCAACAATGTCGTTGAATACAATGCTCTGCTCATAGGTCTCCAATTATCTAAACAGCTAGATTTTGAATATCTTAAAGTTTACGGAGATTCTAAACTGATTGTCAATCAGGTTAGAGGCACATATGAGCAGTCAAATTAGCCTCATCATTCAAGGATTTCTTCATTGAACACGTACACCGAGCATGCAACACATAAGCTGACGCACTGGCTAATCTAGCAGCAGTATTAGCGTTCCCTGTGAAAAGACAACAGTTGATCGTCATTACGAACAGGGAATTATTCTATGTCAAAAATAATTTGAATGTTGAAATTTGCAATTCGGTTGAAGTTTGTACTACTAGTGAAGACTGGAGAGCTCCCTTCATCGACTTCGCGGTACATGATATCTTGCCTACAGAACCTAAAGAAGCTACAGCGATTCGCCATCAATCACTCCGATTCTATTTCAATCACGCCTCCAAACACTATATCGACGATCATTTGACGGTATGCTCTTACGTTGTCTCACGGGCGATGAAGCAAAACATATATTACATGAAGCTCACGATGGTGTTTATAGTGCACACCAGCCTAGTCCCAAGCTTCAGGATCGGATCCGACGTATGGGATATTATTGGCCCACCATGGTGGCAGATGCCATCGAATATGCAAGGAAATGCTTAATATGTCAAATCCATACAGATTTCATTCACCAACCATCAGAATTCCTGCATCCCATGGCAGCATCTTTGCCCTTTGAAGCTTAGGGCATGGATGTTATCGGTCCTATTAATCTGCCCTCATCTCGAGGACATCGATTTATCCTAGCTATAAGCGATTATTTCTTAAAATAGCTACACCCTTAGCAGAAGTCAAGACAAGCAGTGTTATCAGCTTCATCAAACATCATGTAATTTATCGATTCGGTGTTCTTCCGTGAATTATCCATGACAATGGACCTCAATTTGTTAGTCAGAAATTCACTCGATTCTGTGATGACAATCGAATCAATAATGTAGCTTCTACAACGTATAATCCAGCAGCTAACGGTTTGGCTGAAGCATTCAACAAAACAATCATCAAGCTTATCAAGAAGTTCATTTCTGCTAATAAACGCAACTGGAGTGAAAATCTTGGAGAATATCTATGGGCCTACCGAACTACCATAGCACTCCGACTGGTTGTACACCTTTCTCTTTGGTGTATGGATGTGAAGCTGTCCTACCATTGGAGATCCAAATTCCATCACTGAAGATAGCTATTGCCAACGAACTTACAGTAGAAAACAATGAGCGTCTTCAACTTCAGGGGCTTGAAGCACTCGACGAGAGGCGGCTACTAGCTCAACAACATCGAGCTATATCAAGCTCGTATCTTAAAAGCCTTCAACCGTAAAGTTAAAATACGAGCATTTCAAAAAGACGAGCTGGTCCTTACTGTAAGACGTCCTATGACTATGACGCACATGAGCAAGGGCAAGTTCAAAACAAAGTGGGAAGGTCCCTACGTTGTAAGCAAAGTTTTCTCAAACGGAGCTTATCAACTAGCCGGGATGGACGACCGAATCGCTATGATGCCTATCAACAACAAATTTCTAAAGTACCATGTTTGAAAGGGTATACTATGTCTTCTAAATATTATATACCCTAAATCTTTGAGTTATTATCTTTTACTTACCATATAATAAATCCTCAAAAATCTCCAGTAGAGTCTTCCCAAATTTTATGGCACATCCTCAAAGAATTAACCCATAATATCTACTACATCATAATAAGCATCGTATTTTGAAACCCAGCTGTCTTAAAAGATATCCTATTCTTGAGTCCCAGTTGACCCAAGGATAATCAAATATACGAATTCACGTCCACATTACCTCTAAATTCTATTATCTATACCGTCGACTTGTCATGTCCACATTACCTCTGATAATGTCGTCCCAGAAATGACAATGTACCAAAATTATATTCTGTCATGTCGACATTACCTTTGAACATATATAATGAGTGTTGTTATTTTCAAGAAATATGTCACGTTCAGTACCTTTGAACATATTTCTTACTCCTACCTATTACTTGTGTCTTAGAATAGATACATAATAAGTAATAGAGCCATAAAAGACCATTAATTTTTTATTTCATGCGATATCATGCAAACACAAAAGGCTATTATATTTATCAAAAAAATTTAAAATAATGAAGTTATTACAGTCTTTCTTATAGATAATTTCACTTTAAAGGCTGGGTGCTAAGATCAGTGATCATCTTCTTCAAAGACTCAGCTCGCTCCACCCTAGTGGCAATTACTCTTGTTCTGGCCAAATCTCTCCTGGACTCTGGTTACAAAGGTTGCATTGATGTAACTTGACGTTCTATATCTGCACCTTAAACTTGGAGGAAGTCATTCCGTTGCCGAATCAGATCATCCAGACGACTCGAGGCAACTTGAGACAATTCAAGCACTTTTTCCTGACGCTTTTTAGCTGTCATGATCGATGCACGAAGATTGGCCATTTCAACTTCTAACTCTTGCAGGCGAGCTTGACCTTCAGTTGCTTCTTTCTCTTTCTCTGCTGCCTCAATCTTGTAAAGCTCAACTGAAGAAGTAGCCTCTGTAATGCTTGATTCTATCTCTCCAGATCGTATCGAGAAGGCAACTACAGAATTGTCCAGTACGACTCGTCGTTCTTCATATTCATGAGCTATGGCCTCACACTTTGCATCAACCAATCCTTGTATATTGCCTCTCGTCAGTTCTTGATAAGATCTGATAGGATGTTCAAGCTCATTCAAGATCTGCTCCAGGAAGTTAACCCTTTCAGTATCGCCGAGACCGCGTATGGCTTCAATTGCAAAAGAAGTTCTCTTTACTAAATCGTAAGGATGTTGCTTCTCTATGGCCATTTGTACCAGAGTGCTCAAGGAAGTGAAGAAGGCACTCGTATATGTTTCGATGATGCTATTGATCATTGCCGATATACCATGGGTTGCCACTTCAACGGGAGCTCCTCCTTCGGCAGAGATTTAGAAGAATAGCACTTATGCACCAGGAGATCTCGGTACAAGCATCCCTGAGGAGCTTCCCTCCATGGTATGAGTCCCCATGTCCAGGGGAGCCATAGTGGAGCTAAGGCTGAAAGCGGTAGAAGTCAACGGGACTTCAGTGATCGTCCCCACATGACCGGCTGTAATCCAAAAGCAAAATTATTATATCATACAACATCAAAGGAACAATGGTGAATAATGTCAGAAATTTACCTGAGCTCAGTGGCATATATATCTCATGAGGTGTGGTATCTCGTTCTGTAACGAGCCTCACCATGGTGTTTTCAGATACGGCCTTTTGGCTGCTTCCGGCCTTCGAGCCTCCCGATACAAAATGGCTGCTTCCAGCCTCTGACTCAGCTTGGCCTCCTGGGCTACCACTTCTGCCCCTTCCATCTCAAAAACTTGTTCAGTAGGAGTTTGAATCCTCTCCACATTAATGTTGGTGTTTCTATCACCCGTAACTTCTCCGAGATCATTGGTGAGATCTTTATCATCTTCCTGGTCATCGTCTGGGTTTTCATCACCCTCAACATCTTCAAGACCTTCAGCAAGGCCATTATCATCACCTTCATCATCTGAGCTTTTGTCGCCCTCAACTTTGTTCTCAGAATTCTCATCACCCTACGGCTCATCAAGATTTTGATTATCATCTTTAGGGCTATGATGGCCCTCATCTTCAACAGGGTGCTCTTCACCCTTAACAGTGATCTAGCCATCCTTGGCCATCAAGTTTTGATCTTTCTGGGTCTCCATTGGGTCTTAGCTTATTTCAGCTTTATCATGATTATAAACATCTATGGGATCTTACTTGATCAGTTCATCATCGAAATCACTGCCATTCAATGCTTCTAACATCTCTTCGTCTTTTCGATAGGGTGCAGGAGTTTGAACTATAGAAAGAGCTGGGACATTCGGAATAATGTCTTTTGAGGTTAATGTTTCTCCAGGAACCGTGACCCCCATCAGTAGATGGCGGCAACGTCACACCTACTGTAGCAAGGCTAGACAAAGGAATGGTGATCTTTATGACTCCTGATTCTGAGATAGGAATCGAAGGAGTGTCCGCCATAGCAGCTGGAGCACTAATTATTGGGGCCTCTACAAATAGAAAATTTCACGACCCGCACCCATTTTTTTCGGATACGAGACGTGTCCAAGCCAGCCTACGCCGCAGTGTCGGCGGTAGAACGCTGTATAGCCACAATACTCAAAATCACAAATAATGCTCATTCACAAAAATTAATTTAATTTACAATGATCACAAGTTTTACATTTGCAGAAAAATATAAACTTGTACAAATATAGAATGACTACAACTCAACTATCTATCTAGTCTCTAGTCTTTTGTCTGCAAGTACCCCCGTATCTCCCATGCTAAGTGAATCCACGGCTAACCTGAAAAATTGGTTTCCAGTCAGGAATGGAACGAGTACAATTCACTGAATGCAGTTCCAATATATGAAAATGACTATATAACAGAGGTTAGCCTTTAGAAATATGATTCATAAGAAATAAACGGCAAAAACAGAAATAAACTAAATATCGAAAACAATAAATAAATGCAAGAAAATACTCACCGACAGACTGACTGAAATACCTTTGATATGTGATCAGTCTCGGAACAATTACACGACACTGTCTACACTGTCTAAAGTTACACTGTCTACACTGTCTAAAGTTATACTGTCTACATTGAATAAAGCAATAATAAATCACGGTCTACACGGTCTACTTGATATAAATGCAATAATAAATCACTGTTTACATTGTCTACTTTGCAATAATAAATCACTGTCTACATTGTATACTTTGCAATAATAAATCACTGTCTACACTGTCTACTTTGCAATATTAAATCACTGTCTACACTGTCTACACTGTCTAAGGTCAGATCATACATCGTTGGTACTTCGCCCTCCCGACACAAGAAGGAACAAAATCAACATAAAACTGAAATCACATATCTATCGACTAAACACTGATGCATAGTAAAGATCAATACTGAAAACAAACAATCAACTGTACTCGCCTGTGGTCCTTCGCTGGTGAAACCGGTAATCCAAACCACTCAGTGTGCCACAATAGTCTAAACCCGTACAACCGTCTCCGGATGCTGAAATAAACATTACCAATGTTCTCAGAATAGTCAAAATAGCTAGAATTTCCTGTCCTTGAGTCCAATTCTAGACACAGGGGCATGAATATAGAAACGAAAAGAAGGGTTTCCATCTAGACCCGTACAACCGTCTCGAAGAGATTTTCAATATTTTAAAACAGATTTTTTCTAAACTTTGGGAACTGTTTAATCGGCATGCAATGCATGAATATAGAAACGAAAAGAAGGGTTTCCATCTCCTATATATTGTCTATAAGTGTCTTCAAATAGAATCTCAAATTGTGCATGGTTGGGAGAAAACTGTCCGTGAACTAGAGTCGTTGGACTAGTTTTTTGTCCTGTTTGCGCCAGATTTTTGTCGAACTTGGGTTTGATTTTCCGGGCAATGTAGGTTATCTAAAATAAATCCAATTGATGAGAGTTACAGTCCTAAGGGTTGTGATCATACCTGTCGATCGGTTCGACGAATCATCAACCGTGGAGGCCGATAACTCGTAACGAAGTTGGCGCATCCGCTGCTGTAATCGCTGCTATTGCGTGGCTGATGCGCACGCGTGGCCGGCCTCCGGCCAGCGGCGCTGCCCTCGGCGACACACAGGGCCAGGATGGGATCGCCCACGTGGCTGGGTGCTGGACTAGGATCGGGGTTAGGGTTTTGGCGGTTATTCCTCCTTCCCTCTCTCGGTCTAGTTCCCTCGATTAAGCGCATATATATATATATATATATATATATATATGCTGGACCGAGCGGGCCTTTGGAAAGTTAAGCTCGATTAGGAAAATTAAGCGGGGTTAGGCTTCTCATGTGGGCCCGCTGGGTTCGGTTAACTACTGCGGGGTTTAGCAGTTTGTGGGCTATGGGCGGTTGCTGCTAACTCATGCGGCTGAGTCCACTGTTCTCCTTACGGGAACAGTATTGACATATATTTAGCCTAATATATATATATATATATATATATATATATATATATATATATATATATATATATATATATATATATATATATATATATTTCTATATATGATACATATATACCATTGAATATATATATATATATATATATCTACAATATATATATATATATCTATATATATATATATATATATATATATATATAGGGTCTACCCTAGGAATAGATAGCATAGGGTATATATATATATATATATATATATATCTATAGATATATATATAATATATATATATATATATATATATAAATATATATATATATATATATATATAATATATATTATATAATATATATATATTATTTATAATAATAAAATTTAATTGACAAAAATAATATACCATTAAAAATAATATTATATATAATAACCTCCATAAAAATAATATTTATAATAACGAGATTCAATAAAACAATAATGGTATATATATACCATTGTGCAGTCTAATAATCTCGAAATGTACGAAGACCAATTTTATGCAAAAGTCGCTGAATATCACTAATAATAATTTTATAATATTTAATTACGAATACTTAGAAAGTATTCATTAAATCATTAAAACGAAATACACACCTTCATGTCACATTCCATCAACACGAATGTCATTGGATGTGCCGCATGACTACTTGAGCTTGGGCTTGGTTCGGGTCAAGTCCAGACTGGTTTGGTACAACCAGGTTCTCTACAAGTCAATAAACCTGAATATAAATAATTAAATTATATAGGAGTCAGGTCGCAACTTGGCCTGGTTTTCCTAGTTAGGACATCACTATGGTTCGGTCTTCCCTACCAGGGCTAATACACTAGCCAAAGCATGCCATTGCACTATCCGTGCCACGATTTCTAGTCACCATGTACTCCAAAATCCATCATGGTTAAAATTATATACCAGAATAATTAAATAAAAATTATCTATAAACTAAAAGTCACCATTCCACTAAAATAAATAATAACAGAAAATATTCCAAATTTTCTGGAAGGGCAGCTACAATTAAAACAAATGACCAATGGGTTAACATCCAATAACTCTCGTTAGACTAAAAGGGTAAGAATATCACCTTTTGGAGATAGTGGATCCTGCGATAGCAGTGACGGTTCTGGTTGACCTCACTGCCCCGGCACTGATGGAGTAGGCGAGGTTAAAGTTTCCTGCTGCACAACTTTGGTTGCCAACTATTTTTCTCGTTTTTGCGCTTGAGTGGTATTGGAGGCGATTCCTCGATTCTGGAAGGTTCTTCCTGTACAACCGGTTCTCTGCTGGTTTTCTTCAATTGAAACTCTACTTTCTTTCTGGATTGGAGAAGGGGTTGCTCCCATTCCGCCAGAGGAGAGTCTTGCTTCCATTTGTCGTGTTTGAGATCTCGTCCTTGCCATGGGCTTTCAGCGATAACAAGTGCTTCTTTTTTTCTTCCCCCGATCCTTAGGAGGAGACTGAGGTTCATCTGGGGCAGATTGAGCAGATGAAGCTTTAGTTTTCTGTCTTTTGCTAGTCCATTTTGGGAGATTTCTCTTTCCTCTTCTTGAGTGTGACATTCATGCATCATGAACTTCATCGGGGAAACGACAAGTGTAGCTTCTAGAGGCTCATCAGCATGAGCATTCTCCTTGGCCTCTCTGAATTCTAGAGCAGTCTTGGCCCCTGCTCGCGACCTTCTGACACTAACAAAACTATCAGACAAAGAGAAGCCTTCGAAAAAGGTGTTGGTGGAAGTATAGAAATCGCGTATGTAATAACATACTATTGCAAAAACAAATGTTTATAACAAACTTTAAAAGAATCGTACAAAGTACAATGAAATCTGGGGAAGTACAACTTTGGAATCTGATCAGAAGACGATCACTTTATCCATTGGATTATGTGAACTTGAAGACTAGAGCCTCTGGAGAATGCAGCAGCAATTTTGCAAGAATTCTTGATTTCTGTGATGCCTTGATAATGATTGGAAATTTTTTTTAGAGTTTTGGAAATAACTATTTTAACAGTTATTCTGATGTGCACGAGGTTGACTGCCCTTTGGGTTGCGCCAACCTTAAGTTGCGCCAACTTCCATTTAGTTACACAAACGTGTACTAACTGTATTTAGATGCGTGGCATTATGATTGAGATGCGCATGGTCGTGTACAGAGTATTGGACACATTTTGAGAGATTAGTGGCATGGTGCGCCACGTCATCCTGCTTTGAATGTAAGTTGTCTCAACTTTATCAGGTTGCACGAGCTTCAGTCAACGAGTCAAACTGCGCTTGATGGGTGCGCCTAGGCGCAACTCAGTGCATAGGCACGTGGCAGCATTTGAATGTGTGAGAAGAATTTGTTCAGATTGCGCCTAGGTGCAACTCACAGAGTACGCAGAACAGCTGTCATCAAATCATCTCGAGCACCACGCTTTACGGGATTCGAAGAGATTTTCTTCGTTTATCGTGCTGTCAGTTGTCAGTGCTGTCAGTTAATGATGGAATTATTTGTCAGGCGCCTCGTAGACTTTGGCACAATGTGATTGGGCGCAGTCTGATATATGGCGCAACCTGATCAGTGGCGTAGTTTGATTTCTGAGCTTTATAACAGTGGCGCAGCTTATTTTTAAGGGCGCAACTTGATTGCTGAGCAGTAAAAATATGGCGCAACTTCATTTTTAGGCTCTACAAGACCCCCTTCAAAGTTTTTGAATTTTGAAATGTCACAAAACTTTGAAATACTTTGAATTATGATAATTACCAAGTCAAGCTGCGCCTATCTCGCGCAGTCTCTTGCAAGCTGTTACGATTTTTCATGCACAACTTATGGTGACTGTTAGGATTCTGTCTTTAGGCTATAAATAACCCTTGTTTAACCGACTGTAATTCTTTACTTTCACTTTAATCTTCTGAGAAAATACTTTGAACTCTTGTAACCTCTTCTCCGACCATCTCCTCGAGAGTAAGCCTCCACAGCTGTTGGATCTGAACGCAGAATCACTCCGCCTCAGTCCACCTATCTTTTCATGGTTGCAGGATCCGTCCATCTCATTTGGTCTATAGATTTGAGGAAGAATGTTATTTAGAACCGTACTTGCCAAGTCGATTTGCACGGCAGTTCGGCTATGATCAGCTTCACGTGGGTAACGCCACCACTTGCCTATAGGCCAAAGGTTATCTGATCGATGGGGCTAGGGCTTGGAGATATTACAATGCCAGGGATACGAAAGCGATATTTTTCATGCCCTTCAATCTTCACCAAGGCCCCCGTATGTTATATACGTACGCAAATTTCTATACTTCAGCGAATACATCACTGAAAGCTTCCATTATGCACATAGCTTTGCAAGTGAGAAGAGATTCAAATTTGGAAAACACACTGCTCACTCTTTTCGGGATGCAGAGGATAGAGATCCTGCAGATCCACCACTGGAGGCTTCCATTTTAAAGAATTATCCAGATGAAGTTCAAGATCCTCTGGACGTATCTTTAAAAGTACGGAAAGAGAAATCCCCTGCCAAGGGGTTGAAGAAAAGAAAAGCTAAGGAGACTACAATCCTGCCTCAACTGGATAGTAGACCTGTGAACCAAGAGCTCCGGAGAAGAAGAAGAGGACGTCATTGGTTATAAATGAACCAACGACTACGAGAACAACTCGTTCTCAATCGAAACAGATGCTTCTCAGTACTTCCTCTGGAGAGAAGGAAACCACTCCTACTTCTATTCAGAAACAAGGAAGTGTTATAGAAGGAGGACCATCTACCACTTTGATCAATCTGGAGGATGATCATACCGAAGAACCAGTTGCATCACCTCACGGAGAGGTCCGGAGAAAATTGGTTGCTGCGGAAGAGGTACCATCTCAGGAAGGTAATATCAAAATTGTGATATACCCTAACATATATTTTCTCTCAAAGATGTATATTAAATTGATTTCTTTCTTTGCAGTGGCTACTTCAGCAGATGTCCAGCCTCTTACTACCACTGTAGAAGCCTCGAGATCAGAAGCCTTGATGGTATGTACTCCCGCCAACGTACTTGCTGCGGCGGGGATAACGGTCCCTTCACCAACTCCCATGACTCCAGTGACTATATTTCCAAAGAAGGATTTGCTACCACAAGAAGAAATGATAAATTCTCAGAAGGTGCAAGATCCTACTCATTCTGAAGAGGACCGGGTGATGATTGAATCTTTAGCCGATTGTGATTACGGCGATGACTCTTTTGGTGACGACTGGAATAACACCACTAAAGAGGGACAAACTTTAGTGGATGTTCCATCACCTCATGAACTCCCAGCTAACGAAGGACTATCAATTGCTAAGGATGAAGAGAATCTGATTATTGATGAAGTAGATACCAATCCCGATGAACCTAACATCTCTGAAAAACCCGAGGCTTTTGGAGTGGTAGTAGAATTAACAGATCAAGCTCCAATCACTCTGCCACTTCAGACTGAATCGGGGGCTGGAAGTAGTCAAGCCACGATGTCTGCAGACACTATATCAAAGCTTCAGGGAAACATCCAAACCTCTTGAGACTCCCCATGCTAAGCCCAGCTCAGGAAAATTTCTAAACATGATCTATTTATCATAACTCCTTCAGCACTGTATGTTGCTCAAACAAATGACATATGTAAATTGCAGCGAAACTATAGCAGGAGAGGGGAGCTCCTCCCACATCAGTGCTCAAGATGAAATGCCTCCATCTATTAAAGCTGTAAAGACTCCAGCAGAAGTGGTAGCCACCCCAGGTGCCGTAGCAACTAATAAGTTCATCGTGGCTTCCTTCACTAAAGTCATCTTTACATCTCTGGAGCCTTTAGTCCACCAAGTAATGGAGAGAAAAGATGTTCCATTTAGTACAATCAGAACTCCCTCTTCATTTTTGATCGGAGACATCCGCAGCCAAGGAGACGAGGCTCAGGCTACCTTCTTGGAACACATTTTGGATGAGCTTGAGGGATCTATTAAAGCTTATAAGGAGCTTAAAAGAGGGGATATTGAGCAGCTAGTAAACATAGTATATGAGGCTATGGCTCGAGAAGCAGAGACTAGTAAAGCCAATTTTGAAGCATTTTTACTGGCTTTTACTAGACAATCCTCTGAACTGGACATCAAATTACTGATGCAGCTTCTATTGCTGAGAGTCATAAGACTAAGGCTGCAGATGAAGAGAAGAAAGCTGCTGATCTAGAGACTAAAATTGTCCAGCTTCAAGCAGAGCTTAAGGTTATCAAGCAGGGTATAGAACAATAAACTCAGCTACATCAAGCAGCTGTTAACCAAATAGATGCTCTGAAGCACCAGAAGGAGGAATTTGAACACCTTCAAAATGAAGAACTAGCACGTCAAACTGCTGCTCTGCACCCATTTGATCCCGAGTCAGGAAGGGTTGAAGCCAGGCAGCAGGTGCTTGATTCTTGTAATGAAAGAGTCCAAGTTTTGAAGAAGCGAATTGTAGAACTTATCACTTATTCTTCAGAGTAGAATGATCAAAACTTGTTGTCTTTTTAATTATGATGTATCTCTTTTGAAATAGAAATGAAATGAGAAACTTTTTATATGGTTCCATTACCTGTTACATATCTTGTTATAGATATAAGTAATAGAATGGAAAATATATTCAGAGGTACTGGACATGATATATTTCTTGATTAGAAAATAACTATTTATTATATCTGCTCAGAGGTAATATGGACATGGCAGAATATAATGTTTAGAAATACTATTGTTTCAATAGACAACTTTATCAGAGGTAATAGGGACGTGACAAGTTGCTGACTTAGATAATTGGAATACAGAGGTGTGGAGGACGTGAATTCTTTTTTATGTTTTAAGAATTTATCATCTATGGTTTTATTCTACGAGAAAGTAAATAAACGACAATTAATGCCAAAACTGATGAATGAATAAATGGACAGTCAGATTTTTTTAGTGGAGAGAAAGTGAATGAATGAACAGTCACCTCGTTTTTTGAAGAGGAGAAACTGAATGAATGAACAGTCATCTCAATTTTCAAAGAGGAGAAACTGAATGAATGAACAGTCATCTCGGTTTTCGAAGAGGAGAAACTGAATAAATGAACAGTCATCTCTTTTAGGGGGAAGAAATAAATGAATAAACAGTTGGACTTCTTTTGAAGAGGAAAAGTCGCATCGATTCTCGAAGCCGATTATCTAGTCATTCTGTTAATAAATAGAACATAACTTCTATAGATACCGTCAACTTCTTTCTCTCTATACAGAATGTCTTCCGAAGATTTGCTCACCCCGAAGATTGAAGATACGACTGAGACGCCTCATGCTGAGCTTCTGATGCCTCCTCAGAAAGAAGTGGGTGAAGGCTCGACCATTACTGCACCAGAGTATGACCTGATTGCCAAGTTGGTGGAGCCTGGGAAGACTGCTGAAGAAGAGGCTGTAAGGATGGTCGCCTGTGAGTTGCAGTGTGTTTAGACAATGAAATGTTTGAATTGCTGGCAAATCATGTATTTAATCATGAAGGATCGGGTCCTCGTCCCCGTCCTTAATATTATGTAACTCTTTCTGTTTTGAATAAAAATAAGTTTTATTTACAACATTTATCTCAATGAAGAACGTTTTACTTTTATACATAATATTTCTTTAGAAATTTGTCATTGATAGGCATCATAGCAACTCTGCCATCCATATCTGTTAATTGGTAGGCTCCATTTAAGAAAACTTTGTTTACCATATACGGACCTTCCTATTTTGCTTCGAATTTACCTTTGCTCATATGGGTCATAGTCATAGGACGTCTGACCGTAAGAACTAGCTCGCCTTCCTGAAATGTTCGTACTTTAACTTTGCGATTGAAAGCTTTTGAGATACGGGCTTGATAAAGTTCGATATGTTGTTGAGCTAATAGCCTTTTCTCGTCGAGCGCCTCCAATTCTTGAAGCCGGAGACGATCATTATTTTTTGTGGTAAGTTCATTAGCAATCGCAATTCTCAAGGATGGAATTTGAATTTCCAGCAGTAAGACAACCTCACATCCATACCAGAGAAAAAGGTGTGCAACCTGTGGGATTACGGACTGTAGTACGATAAGCCCATAGACATTCTCCAAGCTTCTCACTCCAATTACGTTTGTTAATAGAGAAACTTTTTAAGGAGTTGATGATAGTCTTGTTGAATGCTTCAGCTAACCCATTAGCTGCAGGATTATAGGCCGTAGAAGCAACATTATGATTCTGTTGTCATCACAGAACCTAATAAATTTCTGGCTAACGAATTGTGGTCCGTTATCATGGATGATCCGACGAGATATGCCAAATCTGTATATCACATGATGTTTAATGAAATTGATGACATGCTAGTCTTTACTTCAGCTAAAGGTATGGCTTCAGCCCATTTAGAGAAATAATCGGTTATAGCTAGATAAACTGATGTCCTTTAGACGAAGGGGATTGATTGGACCAATTACGTCTATGCCCCAAGCTTCGAAAGGCCATGAGGTTAGTCGGATGAATAAATTCCGATGGTTGGTGAATGAAATCTGCATGAATCTGACATGCTCGGCACTTCCTTGCATAGTCAATGGCATCTGATACCATAGAGGGCCAATAGTAGCCCATACGTCGGATACGATCCTGTAATTTTGGGACCGGCTGATGTGCTCCCAAACGCCATCATGAGCTTCACGTAATATCTGCTTTGCTTTGTCACCAGCAAAACACCTCAAGTAATCCATCAAAAGTTCGTCGAAAGAGAGTTTTGGTGGTATGATTATAGTAGAATCGAAGAGATCGCCGACGAATACTTGTAGCTTCTTTTGGATCTTCAGGTAGTATATCATGTACTACAAAGTCGATGAAGGGTGCTCTCCAATCTTCGCTGATGATATTGACTTCAGTTGAAATATTAAATTCAATGTTATGGTTGTTTTCAATACAAACAGTTCTCTATTAGAGATAACAACTATTTGTTGTCTTTTGACTGGAATTGCTATGACCGTAGCTAGGTTAGCTAAGGCATCAACTTCTGTATTGCATGCTCGACGTACATGTTCGATGAAGAATCCTTTGAACGAGGAAGCTATTCTGATTGCAGCTTCGTAATATGGTACCAGATCTTGATGTCGAACTTCGTATGTACCTCTAACCTGATTAACAATCAGCTTAGAATCACCATATACTTCGAGATATTCAATATCCAATTGTTTGGCTAATTGAAGTACAATGAGCAAGGCATTGTATTCTGCTACATTGTTGGAGCATGATTCATCTAAAGAATAAGCTCTCTAGATAGCTAATCCATCTGGTGAAACGAGAACAATTCCCACTCCAGCGACAAGGGTGCCTCCAAGTCCAATTCTAGATGCTCCGTCGAAGAATAAACGCCAAGTAGGAAATTCTTCTGAGATCATATTTGATTCTAATGTCTCGTTTGGAATCTCGTCATAGAGCTTAGATATCTCGGGGACGGGATGAGCTTCTAAAAAATCAGCTAGTGCTTGGCCTTTCACAGACTTTTGTGGGACATAGACCATATCATATTGTGCTAATAATATGGCCCATGTAGCAAGCCTAGAATTGAGCGTACTGGGCTTCTTTAATAAGACCCGAAGAGGATTAACTCGGGAAATAACATGAATAGTTTGGCCGATGATGCATGTCTTGTCTTTTGAACAGCAAACATTAAGGCTAAGCATTCCTTCTCTATCGGACTATAATGATGTTCAGCTCCAATCATCGCGACTGGTAGTAGATTGCTTGTTCATGACCTTCTTTGTCCTTCTGAGCCAACAAAGCTCCCAATGAATGGTCCATTGCCAGGACATACATCAAGAAGGCATTCCTGAGATCGGTGGCACTAGCACTGGTGGACTCATCAAATATCGCTTTATGTCATCAAATGCTCGTTGACATTCTTCTGTCCAAATAAAAGACACCTTTCTTCATTAACTGAGTAAATGGTCTGCAACGTCCAGATATATTCGAAATGAACCTCCTGATGTAAGCAAGTCGACCCTAGAATCCTTGTAGCTCTTTTAGATTGTGTGGAGGATGCATCTCTTGAATGGCTTTGATCTTCTCGGGATTAACGTGTATACCCTTTAAGGTAATGACGAATCCAAGAAATTTGCCACTAGAGACTCCCAAGAACGACTTGGTGGAGTTCATTTTGAGTTGATGCTGGTGCATTAGATGAAGAGATAAATCTTGGATGTGATCTTCCTTTAGACGACTTTTGACAGCAATATCGTTAACATAGCATTCGACGGTCTTTCGCAAATGATCTCGAAAGATAGTACTCATTGCCCACTGGTAAGTTGCACCCGCGTTCTTAAGACCGAAAGGCATGACTGTATAGCAGTATACTCCACGAGGAGTACGGAATGAAGTGTTTTTTTCATCTTCAGGATTCATCCGGATTTGATTGTATCCAGAAAACCCATCCATGAAAGAGATTCGTTCGAATCCACAAGTATTGTCGATCATGACATCAGTAATTGGGAGGGGAAATTCATCTTTAGGGCAAGCATCATTGAGATCCCGAAAGTCTATGCACACCCGAACCTTCCCGGTCTTTTTCAAAACTGGTACAACGTTAGCTAACCAGTCAGGATGTTGTTCTTCTCTGATAAAACCGCAAGCGAAAAGCTTTTTAATTTCATCATCTATCGCATCCATCATCTTAGGTTGAATCGCCGTTGCTGTTGTTTGGCTGGTTTAGCATTAGGCAAAATGTTAAGTTTATGAGTTACGACCTGGGGATCTAAACCCGCATATCTTCATAACTCCAGGCAAAGACATCGATATATTCACGAATAAGGTGAATCAATTCTTGTTTATCATCCTCTGAAAGATTTTTGCTAATGAAGATTGGTCGCGGTACACCTTTCTCTCCAACATCGATTTGGATTAGTTGATCTTTTGTAGGTGGTTCTCGTTGTTCAAAATGGATTTCCCACTGAGTGTCCATCCTTTGTACCCAAGGATCTGCTTCAGGAGCTTCTTCAATATCATCCTCGTCATCGTCTGAGAACTTGGCAGACACCATATTAGAAGATACTGTCACTCGGTGGATATGACTGATACTGGTGTCAGAATCCCATGAGATAGAATAAGAAGAGTTAGATCGTTCTTCTTATCAGATTCAGAAGCTTCTGGAGTCGGAAATGGTGAAGTATAACCTAATCCTCGCTTCGTTTTGCTGTAGTTGTTGTAATTTTTCTTTTGGAACAGAAATACGAATAGGAGTTCGCCTTCCTTTACCGCTATTGAGACCAGTTTTGAAATCATAACCCATTTTACGGATGATTGCCTTGGATTGTGGACTATATCGACGTAGTTGTAGCCTTCCGTATCATCCTTATTATCGCTGTCGGGTATGATTTTTTGTTCTTCTTTTATTGAAGAGTATAGGAATTTTGCCTTTCTTTCGAGACGGTACTAGGATGAACGATTCTTGTATTGATTCCAGTGATACCACATTTTGGAGAGACGATACGACTCCTATTGTAAGTGGCTTAAAGCTATCTAGCATATCCAAATAACATTGAGTATAATAAGAGACATCAGTATACTGCAAAGGAGATGCTTGATTGATCTTTACATCATCATTTACAATAGGACCTTTAGCCTTAACAGGCTTAGTCAGATTGATAACAGGAGGGGGGAGAAGAAGAGTGAGAAGGAGGAGGGGCTTTTTACGACGAAGGTCGATTACAAGTGACTCAGAAGAGGTGAGCTCCCTTTGTTCCTGATTAACAATAGCAGGCTGCTTCTTATGAGAAGGAAGGTAGATAGTCAATGTCTTGGAAGACTGAGGACAAGAAGTACATCATTTGACAGGGATCACCAGAGTATCATTCAACACGCCTTTCTGTTCTTCATCAGTATCCATTGCCAATACCACCTTCATGAATTCCTCTTTGTACATGTGAGAGTCATTGCAGTATGCTTCAACCCCCTTCAAAGAATTTAAGTCTACAACTTCTTTCTGTACTTCTCCATTGCCATCCACATATTTGAAACATTGGTGGAGAGTAGAAGGTACAATGTTATGTTTGTGGAGGAATGGTCTTCCCAACAAAGCATTGTATGAGCCATGAATATTAATCACGTAGAAAGTCACCTTCATACGAAGATTATCGATTTGAAGTTTCAGGTGTATCTTCCCCAAAGGTTTACTTCTTCCTTGATTGAACCCCAAGATAGTAGTGATAGTTGTAGAAAGGTTGTGCACTGGGATCTTCAAGGCATCCAGCAAAGTCTTCGGCATGATACTAAGAGCAGACCCTCGGTCAATCAGAATGCGATCGATTTTCATGGTGTCCACATATCCCGTGAAGTAGAGAGGATGATCATGACGATTGTCTTCTAACAACATGTTATCTTGTGTAAAAGTAATTGGGCATTAATTCATATACACTATGACAATGTGTACAGCTGACAGGTTCCTTTACAGGCTTCTTAAGAAGAGTAAGACAAGCATCAGCCTTCATCAAGGTTTCACTTAACATTTCTCGAGTTTCTTTTGAGAGACGTAAGAGTTCGAAGATTGACATTATCGCTGGAGATGCTTTATTGATCTTTACATCATCATTTACAACAGGACCTTTAGCCTTAATAGGTTTTGTCAGATTGATAACCAGAGGGGGAGAAAAAGAGCGAGAAGAAGGAGGTGGCTTTTTACGAGGAAGGTCGATTACAAGTGGCTCAGAAGAGATGAGCTCCCTTTGTTCCTGATTAAGAACAGGAGCCTGCTTCTTGTGAGAAGGAAGGTAGATAGTCAATGTCTTGGAAGACTGAGGACAGGAAGTATGTCCTTTGACAGGGATCACCAGAGTATCATTCAACGCCTTTCTATTCTTCATCAGTATCCATTGCCAATACCACCTTCATGAATTCCTCTTTGTACATGCGAGAGTCATTGCAGTACGCTTCAACCCCCTTAAAAGGATTTAAGTCTGCAACTTCTTTCTGTACTTCTCTATTGCCATCCACATATTTGAAACATTGGTGGAGAGTAGAAGGTACAATGTTGTGTTCGTGGAGGAATGGTCTTTCCAGCAAAGCATTGTATGAGCCATGATTATCAATCACGTAGAAAGTCACCTTCGTACGAAGATTGCCGATTTGAAGTTTCAGGCGTATCTTCCCCAAAGGTTCACTTCTTCCTTGATTGAACCCCACGATAGTAGTGGTAGTTGTAGAAAGTTTGTGCACTGGAATCTTAAGGCATCCAGCAAAGTCTTCGGTATGATACTAAGAGCAGACCCTGGGTCAATCAAAATGCGATCGATTTTCATGGTGTACACATATCCCGTGAAGTAGAGAGGATGATCATGACGATTGTCTTCTAACAACATGTCATCTTGTGTAAAAGTGATGTTGGGCATTAATTCAAATATACTATGACAATGTGTACACAGACAGGTTCCTTATCAGGCTTCTTAAGGAGAGTAAGACAAGCATCAGCCTGCATCGATCAAGGCTTCACTTAACGTTTCTTGAGTTTCTTTTGAGAGACGTAAGAGTTCGAAGATTGACATTCTCGCTGGAGATGCTTTATTGATCTTTACATCATCATTTACAACAGGACCTTTAGCCTTAACAGGCTTAGTCAGATTGATAACCAGAGGGGGAGAAGAAGAGAGAGAGGAGGAGGGGGCTTTTTACGACGAAGGTCGATTACAAGTGGCTCAGAAGAGGTGAGCTCCCTTTATTACTGATTAACAACAGGAGGCTGCTTCTTGTGAGAAGGAAGGTAGATTGTCAATGTCTTGGAAGACTGAGGACAGGAAGTACGTCCTTTGACAGGGATCACCAAAGTATCATTCGACACGCCTTTCTGTTCTTCAACAGTATCCATTGCCAATACCACCTTCATGAATTCCTCTTTGAACTTGCGAGAGTCGTTGCAGTATGCTTCAACCCCTTGAAAGGATTTAAGTCTGCAACTTCTTTCTGTACTTCGCCATTGCCATCCACATATTTAAAACATTGGTAGAGAGTAGAAGGTACAATGTTGTATTCGCGGAGGAATGGTCTTCCCAGCAAAGCATTGTATGAGCCATGATTATCAATCACGTAGAAAGTCACCTTCGTACGAAGATTGTCGATTTGAAGTTTCAGGCGTATCTTCCCCAAAGGTTCACTTCTTCCTTGATTGAACCCCAAGATAGTAGTGATAGTTGTAGAATGGTTGTGTACTGGGATCTTCAAGGCATCCAGCAAAGTCTTCGACATGATACTAAGAGCAGACCCTGGGTCAATCAGAATGCGATCGATTTTCATGGTGTCCACATATCCTGTGAAGTAGAGAGGACGATCATGACGATTGTCTTCTAACAACATGTTATCTTGTGTAAAAGTGATGTTGGGCATTAATTCAAATACACTATGATAATGTGTACAGCTGACAGGTTCCTTTTCAGGCTTCTTACGGAGAGTAAGACAAGCATCAGCCTGCATCAAGGCTTCACTTAACGTTTCTCGAGTTTCTTTTGAGAGACGTAAGAGTTCGAAGATTTACATTCTCGCTGGAGTGTTAGCCAATTGAGCCAGTATGTCAAAGTTATATGATTTTTCAAGTCCGAGAGATGAGGACTTTTTTAATGCTTTGTAAAACGGACGTGTTGCTTTCCCTTGTCTGCTGATGTTGGTTCAGGAGGAATTGGTTCCACTACTGGCGAGGATGTAGATGGTATATTCTCAGCAGGGGAAGATGATGCAGGAAGAACATCAGGAAATAGGGCAGATTCTTTGGAGTTTGAGATATTATCGAAGATAAGGTTTCCCCGATCTAGTACCGATTAGAATTTCTTCTTCTGCTACAGGTTCAAAGGATACCATGTTGCAGCACTTTGATTTAGTTTTGGAATGCTTCTTTGATTGTAAGAAGGAGTTTCAAAATCTGCCACTAGGTCGGGATGAATCCACATGATTTCTCCTTTATTAGTTGATAATGGAACAAGACCTTCATTTTGGGGAGGTGGAAGATTCACGATCTCGAGAGTAGCCCTTGGAATGGGAACAACACCATCTTGCACTAATTGTGGTAGGAAATCACCAAATTGCACAAAGACGACATTGGCTGTCACAGTCTTCTCATCTTGTTGAAGAGTAACTGCTCCGGAGTTGACCATTTCTTGGATTTTGCCTTTGAGCACGTAGCATGCTCGAGTTGGATGCCCTATAAATCTGTGATAAAGACAATATTTAAGGTGGTTAGTCTTACCCACTTTCTCTGGCCGTTTTGGCTCCGGCAGTTGAAGCTTATTGCTCTTGATCAAGCAATCGAAGATGCTCATAATATCATCTTCATCAAAAGAATACTCTTCTTTTGGACGAGGTGCTTTCTGTGGTGGTGCTGATAGAGTGGGTGCAGTCTGAGCAACATTGACAGCTAACGACTCCTTGCCCTTAAGATTGATGGCCAATGTTTCCTTGCCCTTACGATTGTTCTGGCGATTATTGTTGCCGGAGGTCGGATGTTCATCTTGGTTCGGATTAGCCATTTGAACTCCTAGCTGTTTGAACTTCTCAGCACTAACCTTCGTAGCTTTGGCATTCACAATGAAAGAAGGCCAATCTTGAAATTGGGTCGATCCTGTCCACATGCTGATAATAGGCAACAAGTTTGATTTACAAGTGTCTATTGTTACAACAGATGGAGTTCCTAGAGGCTTTCTAAGTGCCTCTTGGCAGAATCTTTCAATGAAACTCTCAGTGGTTTCATTGAGTCTTTGTTTAATTTTGATAAGGGCAGACATAGTCATATCATTGGCCCCTCCATAGAATCATTCCAAGAACATTTGCTTGAAACCAGCAAAAGAAGTTATATAGCCATCAGGCAAGCTACGGTACCAGTCGTATGCCGTACCGGCTAAACAATCGACAAACACTCTGGTAAAAAGAGCATCATTTGGCTCCAATTGACCAGTCATCACTTCAAAGTGATTGATGTACTGACTTGGAGAAGTGCTGCCATCAAACAGCATAATGGTAGGAAGCTTGTATTTAGGAGAAAATTGAACATCCTTCCATTCTGCAGGATAAGGTTGTTTTATCCCAAGTCTTTGTAGACCATCCTTCTGCTTAAAGGCCTCAAACTGGGTACATAAGAGTTTTATGGCCTCATTAGCATCCTCTGATGTCTGTGAATTGGTGGGTTGATTTGAATTGTTAGGAGGAGGAACAACATGATAATTACCACCCCCAGCACCAGACTAACTGGGAGCGGCTTGAATTGGTACAGAAACAACCTGGGGAGGCGGTACCCCCAGACCGACATTAACAGGTACAGAAGCTGTTATGAGCTTGGGATTCGTAGCAGGATTTATAACCGGTGGCATGACATGTTGAGCCACGATTATAATGTGCATACTTGCGACCATTTCAGCCATGGTCTTCAATTTGTCTTCCAGTGCGCAATTCGTTGTTCTTGACTGGCTAAACTGGAAGCATCTTGGTCTTCTGTAATGGCATATGTTGTTACCTCCCTTGCCATTATTGACGAGATAGTTTGTTCAGAGCTTTCACTATCTGCGTCAAAATCAGACAAAGAATCCTCTCCTAGATGAGTAATGGGAAGATCTTTCTGATTAAAAGCATCCTGGTCCAAGTTTCACTCTTTCGATCTGGTATGTTGAAAGACCCCTTCACTAGATTCACGGAGTTGACCCAAGTATTGCTGACTCGGATTACGAGACATGCCCCTTTTTGAAGTTTTTTACCCCCAGTGTCTCGAAAAGTCATATTGACAGGAGCATAACAGCTCATCTTCATCTCCCATCATGGGTTCAGGAATGGAAGCATAGTTCAGACGATCGAAGACAGATCGTTAAGCCGATTGGCAACAACACTTGATGACCACTTCATGAAGGTAGTAGCGTTCTGATGAGTGATTTAAAGGTGAGTGAGTTGTCTCTGTGATTTCTCATTTTTGTGTAAGACGTTCTCGGAGATCAGTCACCACCATGGGACGAGAAGAAGTCAGAGGAACATATTCCTTAATGATATTAGGAAGATGCCTCCAGTTTTTAAGATGTTTAGTTTCGTGGGTGTAAAGAGAGGTACTTAACTCATTAGCATAAGTGATTGGGTCTTTCTTTTCAAAACTGTGTTTCTGGTGCAAATTGGCCTTTGGCGTAGGATATTGCGTTTCACCGAGGTTGATACTGATTGACGCCTATTGAGATAGGCACACAAATCAGAGAATTCTACTCCCGGTGCATCTATTTGAGATACTAGCAATTTTCCTTGTTTGGATCTTGAAATATGCAAGGTTGGAAGATCTTGAGTAGTTGCCATAGGGGTAGGCAGGGACTCTTTGATCAGTATTCTTTCCCCTGGCAGAGATTTGAAGACCTCAGTTAAAAACAGAGGAATCTCTGTTCAAAAGAATACAATCAGAAATATTTTCCTCCGAGTCATAAACTAAGGAAGATTGAGAAAAGACCAAAGGGTACTTTCCTTTATTTTGCGAAGGGTTAGCTAAGAAGCATTTTCCTCTGTTTTGTTGTTGAATCACATTAGCGTAGGTTGCACAAATTGAGGAAGTGTCAAAGGACCCTTCCCTTTGTTCTGTCTAGCACTAGCACTAGAACATTGCTTCTCGAAGTTCAGAACTTGAGAAGAATGGGGAATAACCAAAAGACTAGTTTCCTTGGGTTGCGCCAGGGTAACATGGTGTGTAAACTGCGCCTGGGCAGTAGGGTGCTTAGATTGCACCATAACAGAATAGGCTACTGGTTGTGTCTTGGCAGCAAGATGAGTAGGTTGCGCTCGGACAACAGGGTGAATAGACTACGCCTTGGCAGCAAGCTGAGTGGACTGTACCTTGGCAGTAAGATGAGTGGACTGCGCCTTGGCAGCATAGTGTGTAGACTGTGCCTTAGCAGCAAGCTGAGTGGACTGCGCCATGGCAGCAGAATAAATAGACTACGCCTTGGCAGCAGAACGAGTGGGTTGCGCGCGGGCAACAGAAGCAGGCTGTGTCTGGGCCACAGTGGCGGACTGTGCCTTGGCCACTGAGTGCCCAGGTTGCGCAACAGCAACTGTGGAATACTTAGGAGTCCACACAGTTGTGTTCTTGGTGATAGCCACCGTGCGCTTGTTGCTCATGGTGTTGATCATATTCTCGTAGGCTGTCTGGTTGACTTGAACAACCAGGGTCTTCTGCGTCATGCCGATTGACGCAGTATCACATTGAGTTGTCCTTCTCGTCGGAGGAGAAAGTCGTCCCCAGCAGAGTCGTCATTTTGTTTACAAAAACAAAATGTTTATAACAAGCTTTAAAAGAATCGTACAAGGTACAATGAATTCTGGGGAAGTACAACTTTAGTAAATTTGATCAGAAGACGATCACTTTATCCCTTGGACTATGTGAACTTGAAGACTAGAGCCTCTGGAGATTGCAGTAGCAATTTTGCAAGAATTCTTGATCTCTGTGATGCCTTGATAATGATTTGAAACTCTATTTATAGAGTTCTGGAAATAACTATTTTAGCCATTATTCTGATGTGCGCGAGGTTGAACTGCGCCAACCTTAAGTTGCGCCAACTTCCATTCAGTTACACAAACGTCTACTAACTGTATTTAGACGCGTGACATCATATTGAGATGCGCATGGTCGTGTATAGAGTAGTGGACACGTTTTGAGAGATTAGTGGCATGTGCGCACGTCATCCTGCTTTAGAACGTAAGTTGTCTCAACTTTATCAGGTTGTGCGAGCTTCAGTCAATGAGTCAAACTGCGCTTGATTGGGTTGTGCCTAGGCGCAACTCAGTGCATAGGCACGTGGCAGCATTTGAATGTGTGAGGAGAATTTGTTCAGATTGCGCCTAGGCGCAACTCACAGAGTGCGCAGAATAGCTGTCATCAAATCATCTCGAGCACCACGCTTTGCGGGATTCGAAGAGATTTTCTTGTTTATCGTGCTATCAGTTGTTAGTGCTGTCAGTTAATGATGGCAATTATTTGTCAGACGCCACGTAAACTTTGGCGCAATTTGATTGGGCGCAGTCTGATATACGGCACAACCTGATCAGTGGCGCAATTTGATCTCTGAGCTTTATAACAGTGGCACAGCTTGATTTTTAGGGCACACTTGATTGCTGAGCAGTAAAAACATGGCACAACTTGATTTTTAGGCTCTACACATACGCGACCCGCTTCAAAAGTAGCAGGGGCATCGTGAATGTAGCCTTAGGCCCCTTACGCTGTAGTACCTCCATCCTTTAGCGCCATCGATCAAATATCCAAAAGCTTTTAGGCAGGTGGTTGTGTTTCCAACATGTATTTGATCTAGCCGAATTGGCAAGCAAATCGGCTAGGCAGATATGGCTCCGAAAATGCTCACCCTCTAACCGATATAGGTGAGAAGGTCTGATCATCTTCAACGACATGAAAGCAGCTAGAGGTGGACGAGTAGCCATAGGCTCTAAGTCAATGAGCAACGGCGAAAGATTCTCATATCTTGGAGGAGGAGGAACGCTGAAGAATCTCCACTCAGAACCATATTCAGTGCCTTTCTGCAATCAGTAAGGGTGTTCACTTTCCATCGAGACATGGCATAACGTCTGATGAAATCTTCTCCTGCAGCACCTAGAGTTGGATCCATTAGGATGGGGTGGTGCAGTAGTAACCAACCAAATAAGTAAGTATACGGCATCTGAGTGCGAGGAAACTCGTCTTGACTGCTGGGATTCTCCATTATGGTATATGTGAATAAACAAAGACCTTCATTCAGCCGACAAGTCATTGCAGAAAGAATGTCTATTTTCTGCCCAAATACTTAATGCATAGCTGTAAATAGTACACCTCGGTGGATTCAATCGACGGCACTGGCTCCGGGAACCACAAACCATCGCAGCCAAAGAGAGAGGAAGTCTGCCAGGGTAGCTTCCGAGACATCTTTCTTCCACCTTGTCTTATATAAGTCTCGATGGGAGTGCCAGCGGCAAAATCACGCAAATCTTCTAACAGCTCATTGTCGACATGCCTCGACTTTTCTATCAATTTCTCGATAGTACTACGGTCAAGTGGTTCGAAAAAGCGGAGTTCACAATCTAAGTGTTCCTGCACCTTAGGTTCCTGGATGTGGCCCAAGAATATATACACTAGCCATTTAGACAGGTAGCACATACCCATTGCTTTGGTCTTATACAACAGAGTGCAGATCATGAAGTGACATAACAATTCTTCAAAAACAGCCACCATTTGCGGGTTCTCTTGGCTAAGGCATCCAGTTCTTCGTTTGTTGGCACGTATTCTTCGTATGGGTTTTCACCCATTGGCAGATGAGAAATATACTGCATCTCATGAAGGACGAGGCCTATCTCTCCGAGGGGTTATGAAAGTACCAGTCGAATTATTGTACCTCTCTACAAGGCTAAAAACATATTAGAATTGGTATGAATGCCACAAGAAGTAGTCAAAATGGGTTCATAAAGTTCCTACTCAAACAACTTATCCTTAAAGTTGTTCACGGCCCATACTAAAAGTCGGTTCTAGCGTTTGATTTCTGGATTCATCAAACCCGTCAGCCGTATATTCGGAGTCAGATACTTTCGTCCGGCTTTAGCAAATACGTTCGCAAAGAAAGGTATTCTGGCTGGAATCATCAGAGACGAATCCTCAGCCGGCACACAACTCGGTCTTAAGCCTTTCAAGTGGGTGCTATGTCTCTCTGAGGAACTGAAGAAAATGTCCCTCCTCTGAGGCCCTATTCTGTGACATATCCTTCCAACCCTAGCCTGTTGGAAAGGAGTCAGATCCTATGCCATGTTTTGAGGATGGCTGGCATGAGCATAAGGGGATATAGATAGGTCCTCGTAATATCGGTGAGATACATTAATCTATCTTCACTCTGATAAACTCGTTTTTCCCGCTTCAACTTGTGCTGAGAGTCTTTTCAATAGCTTCGCCAAACAAGAAGCTGGTTTCTTGCGGGGAACCAGATCTAAACTTATGAAGGGTTCACCATTCATCAGACATAGTATAGTCCTTTTATCTTGGGACTCTAGCAAAGCTCTCCTAGTAGTAGGAAGGTTATATTGAGGGAAGAAGACATGAAATAAATCTTCCTGATACTCGAAAAGCAGAGACCAGTATCTCTGCATAAGGATCTTCTCTGAGGTCAACTGCAAGAGAAGAAATAAAGTTCAAAATCATGAAAGATTATTTCAAATTCTGCACAAAATCTTCACAAATATGACAATCTCTAATTTGCACATACAGTACAAATAGCGTATACACAGCAACAGCCTCTGAATGTCGCATGACAAATTCCTAAGTTTGTGCCCTATGACAATCTTATTGTTATTTGTGTATGAAGGATGACAAGTCCCTAAAATTGCGCATGCAGAACAACAGTTCTTAGATTGCGCATAGTGCAACAGTCCTAATTTGCGCATATGACAGTCCCTAATTTGTGCATATGACAGTTCAAAATTTGCGCATATGACAGTTATTGTTTTTGTGCGAGTAAAATTTTAGCGCACAACGCACTTTGTGTAAACAAAGAGTGCACGATATGCTTTGGCCAGCACTCTGAAAGAGATGGGGCTATTTGTGAAATTGTGCAGCGCCAACCAGCACTCTGAAAGAGGTGGTTGATACTGGCTTTTTGGCAATGCCATTAGATGGCCCTAAGTCTACTGTTCATCATCTTCTTCGATGATCACCTTCGAGTGCTGGATTCGCCTCTTCGGCTCTCGTCGACGGTGGTGCGTACTGTGGTTCAAAGTTCTGTTTTTATTAATGGCTCCAAAGAAGTCGGCCACGGACAAAGGCAAGGGGATCGCCGGAGCTCGGCCACGTATGTCCTCGTTGAGGGTCGGGAAGGAGAAGATGAAGAGCTCGGGAAGAGAAGTTTTTCGAGAAAAAGATTTCTCTCTCTCTCCTCAAAGATATTTATAGCCAAAACTAAGCGTAACGGCTGCACAAATTATGCGTGAAACTCGGGGTCAGTTAAACTTCTTAAGTGCGCTAAACGCACGAAGACTTATTATTCAAAGTATTTCAAATTTCAAAATCTTTGAAATTTGAAAACTTTGAAAGGGTTCTTGTAGAAGATAAAAATTACTAAAAAGAAATATATCGCGCTACTACAAATAGCGCCCGGAGTTATTAATTCAATAGCGCTGGATATCAAATAGCGCTGATCATCAAATGGCGCTAGACTTTAATTAATGCTGGCTGACCACGTGGCAATCTTCCTCGAGAAGCTCAGGCGCTAGTCATAATGACTGACAATACGCCAATCGAGGAAAATCCTTTTGAACCCGAGCGCGTGTCAGATTTTGTCATAATGACTGACAGCTGCCTCACGCTATTTATTATTTGGCATAAGGTAATCACTTCCTACACATTCTATATGAGGAAGATGGCACCAATCAGCAAATTATGCCAAGCGCCACTTATCAGTTGGCGCCACTTGATCGATTTTCATCCATAAGCAGTTAGATGACGTGGTGCACAAGGACTATTCACGAAGAACGTGCATGTGACACTGCCCACGACTAAGCACATCTCTCTCACAGAATGTACGCATCCCAAGCAGTTAAACCAACCATTCGCGCAAATGGATAATGGTGCACCAATTGCAAGTGTGTGCCAATAGGTAACTGTCTGACAGTTATCTCAATACTCTATAAATAGAGTTCCAAAACATTCTCATTTATCACTAATGATCATAATCTCCTGACTAAGTTATTGCAGCACTCTCCAAAGGCTTTCTTCTTCGACATTGCATCGTCCAAGGGATAAAGTGATCGACTTATGATTAGATTCCTACAGTTGTACTTCTCCAGAATCAAATTGTACCTTTGTACTCTTCTTTCTTAGTTTGTAAACTAGTTTTCTTGAAAAACTTTTTGTTCATGCAAACAACGATCATTGGAAAACTTGTGCACAAGGTGTAGTTTCCTCGAACGGTTGCCTAGGCCAAGGAACCGATTCTGTAGTGCCCTGTCCTACATCGTGTCCCATTTTGTCCACGGGCTGTGCGCGAGAAAGGAAACACTGTCGCTACCGATTCAGTCGGAACCGATAGATCGACATCGGTTGAATCGGTCGAACGAGAACGATTGAATTAAGATCCTTTTCTCGTTATGGAAAGGCTTCTTCGGAATCAAGTCCCATATTCAGCGAGTTGCGCCTCAAGGATTGGCTCTACGGCTGAGTTGGGAGAGACCTCCCGTTTCTCTGGTTTTTATGCCGCACTTGATTTGGCTTTGGCTTTGGTTTTCCTGAATATTTTTGATGGTTTTCATGGCTTGTGTTTTTGAACTTCGCATTCATATAGAATCCCTTGATAACACTATGTTCTAATCAATTGCTTATGCGATTGCAGGTGATCACGTAGGCGACGTCTAAGCGCAGCCAACTCGTCCCTCGCCTGAATCAAAAGACTACGGTGAGAAGCTGACCTCCTTCACCTCGACCCTCTATTTCAAAAATAGGAACTCCGATAACTGCATTGAATTAGAATGATTTACTAGGCAAATACAAGTTCTATGCTCAAAAGAGAAAAGATAAGGTTCTAGAAAAGATTACTAATAGTCCCAATGATACCATAAAATGTGCTTGAATAACTTGTTAACATAAGCATGGTCATGGACAACTTGCGCACAAGGCTTCCCTTCCTCGAATGGCAACCCGAGGCTACGGGACCGTTTCGGCCTAAGAGGAATGCAAGATAGCTGTGCTGGATGCTAGCATGGGTCATTCGGGACTTTCAGCGGGGCTAGCTACCCGCACTGAAAGAGGTGTCGCGACCAGGCTATACGTCCAGGATGGCTTGAATTGCCAGTGACCCACACTTGCACATAAATTATAAGCTTATTATAAATATTACAGGGAAGGAACATGTTAAGTTACGCTGCAACGGCACGCTCTGCCGTAGGTAAGATGTATTGTAAGTTATATTTATTGCCTATCGAATGCTTGCCTCTTAACATGTTAACATGCAAATCAATCAGGATGGCTAGAAAGATCACAAAATGGCTAACATGTTTTTATAAAACTGCTTGAACCAATGGAAGATGGGTTTAATTAGCCACTCGCCAGTACATGTGATCGTACTGACCCTCGCTATCCACAGGTGCCGTAAATCCGTAGGAACGTGCACACTAACCAAGGCGACGTTCATGTTTTGAAGCTTCGACTGCGCGTCGAAGACTCTCGCTACTCTACTTTTGAAGACTCTCTGCATCAGTCCAAGAAACATGTCTCGGCTTCCCTCCATTCCAGGTGGCTGGAATACTTTTGTTGTAAATTAAGGGATGTATGTATGGAACGACTATCTCATCGGCGTTCATTTTGTAATCGAGTCATTTGTTAAGCCCGCGCGGCATGATTGTAATAGAGTATTATAAATGATGTCTATTATCAATAAAATTAAAGTTTCTCTGCCTAAATGTGTTATTCAATTTCTCTGCGTACTCTTTAGCTGTTGTGTTTCGGAACCTTATGACCACTAAAATACATCGAATTAGCGACGGCCATATTCTGTCGCTAATCCGTCGGCAAATCGACTTAGCGACGGCTAACCGACGGAATTTGGCTAAAAAATCCATCGAAAAATAGCCCATCGCTAAACAAAGTCCATCGCTAAGCTGTCGCCATTCGACTGCTTAGCGACGGATTGCCATCATCAAGCATCGTACATTTAGCGACGGTTAGCCAACGGATTTCTGTCAAATCAATAATCAGAAAGTTTTTTTACTACATTGTAGCGACGGACAAGTCCATCGGTAATACGTCGATAACTGCGTATCAGAAAGTTTCTGATACGCAAAATCCGTCGCCAATTCGTTGCCAACTCGACAGAAGAACGACGATTTAGTGACGGACTCCCGTCGCTTAGGTTCTGGAAATCTTTATATTTTCATAACCTTGTCGACGGATAATCCGTCGCTAATCCGTCGACATCTGTCGTTAACTGGAAATTCTCCAGTTAGCGACGAAATATTCGTCGCTCAGCCGTTGCAAGGCCGTCGCTAACTGGAAAATTTTTGAAATTTTTTACATAAAACACAGCATTCCTTATTCGTACAAACATCCGCAATATCGAAACATCACAAATGCATCACACCTCGCACAAACCAATAAACCAATATACATCATACACCAATATACAAATATCTATCATAAATACATCACACAAACCAACATACATCAATGAGACCCGGAGCAACCCTCCGTTGAATTTTATATAATAAAAGTCTAGGTAATAGCATCCAAAAACATCCAAGTCTATAAAATAACCATGTCTAGAAAATAAAAAACATCAAGAGTTGTAAAACCATCCAAGTAAAACCCAGAAATAAGTCTACCAGAAACCAATTGGTCAAAAATCATATCATTATATATCTATTGTCCTCTACGTATGCGCAGAGAGGTCTCCCTCCTCAGCCACTGCGAATAAGTAGGATCCACGCCAGCAAGATCAATCTCCAGAGGAGATGGATGACTGGAACTTCCGGTGGAACTGCCCTCTGGTGCCACCTCCTCCTTCACAACTATCTGGCTTTAAGAATCACTTCCTCCTTAATAGTAGGAGGAAGTTCTTCCTTGATCTCCTCAGCAGCAGGAGGTCCCTCTATCTCCTCAGCAGCAGAAGGTACCACTACCTCCTCAGCAGGCATTTCTGCCTCTCTCAAGCGAGATCCTGGGGTCTTGGGTGCCATCTGGTAAGACCATTAAATATCAATAAGAGTACGTATATACAAAATTCAACTCAGCTTCGTTTGACGATTTAATTTTGCACAGTTGGAGTATTGAATATCCATAAAAACACACTTTAGAAACAGTTCAGATTCGGAAACACAAGAAGAACTTAATCCGATACCGATACCGATAGTCCGATACCGATACCGATTCTGATACTCATAGGAATAGCCCGATATCGATACCGATACTCACAGAAATAATCTGATACCGATATCGATACTCATAGAAATAGTCCGATACCGATACACATAACCTATCTATCACGTAGCATACTCTCTACATACTCCTCTACATAGGATACACTAGTAACCATACTCCTCTACACTAGCTAGTAGTCATATCCTCTACATACTCCTCTATACTAGGATACACCGTAGCACCACGATCGAAATCTTTTACTAAGTTTATATATATATATCTAATATATATATATATATCTATAGATATAATTATATATATATATATATATATATACTAAGAGATTCAGTTCGATTTTAAAAAATTCCGTTTCGGGGTGTGTGTGATGGGACTGCACATCTAAGACAGTGCAAGGAATGAAACATAGAGTTCAAAGGGACTGAATATAGTAGCATTGACTGATACCAAGTCCAATTTAAGGACTGAACAGTATATGTACTTAACCTTCGAATATAGGCAAGGGCTTAACCTCCAATGACAATGATTGAAACAGTGTGAATTGGACTTCTACTTGATCATGGACGGAATACACATTAGTCTCGAGCCCTTACCTATCCCTTCATCTGTCCATTGTTTGAACAAGAGGCACAGGAATGACCCCAAGTGGGCCGCGACAAATGAGTAATGAACTGAAATAAAGGAATTAAGGACTGAATCATATATTGAAGATGAACTTTAAAGATAATGCAGGATGAACTCTAATTCAATAGGGACAGAACATTGCATTGGGACTGAACAGGTTATGATGAACTGAACCAAGAAGGTTTAAGGGAGACTGAACATGTAGGAAACTAATGGACTGAACAAAATAATACAGTGCCAGTGTGGATGAAATTGGGCTGCTCAATGATATTAAGGGATGAACCAAGGAACTACATGTGTATGTGTGTGTGGGAGTATGTTACTACCCGCCCCCCCAACTCCCCACTCCCACCATCGCCGATCTCCACCCCACCACCTCCGACCCCGTTTCCACCACCGCCGACCACCACCACCCACACCACCGCCCCCCCTCCGTGCCCTACCCCCCCTACCGTCGACCCCCAACACCCACCCCGAAACCGCCTCACTACCCAACCCCCCGACCCACACCCCCCCCCGTGACCCCCACACCACCACCGTCGACCTCCACCACCCCCACCCCGA